>JZLH01S0633870.1:6129-16213 GCA_001188425.1 Eucidaris tribuloides | reverse complement strand
CACAGTTTATATGAAGGTACATTATAAAATTAAAGAGAGTTTTTTTTTTTGCAAAAGAAAAATGATCCTTCTAAATACATGTCCCTTTAATTTGGAAAAGCGCATAGCATATTTAGGAATTTTTGATGACCCAACAGATGATTTTTTGTTTCCCTTTTTCTAAAACGTGGCATCTTTACCCGAATCTGGGGCATTGGTTAGGTGAAAAACGTCTTTCAATCATGTATAACTTACAGTGTAACGTTTTATGAAGATGAGGTACAACCGATTAGTTTCCGTAGTATATACACATGCAGTTCACCGTTAAACTACAGAAAATGTAAATAAAGATTCCAAATAACTTTCTTTAAAATAGATCTCCATTTACTATCACTTTAGCACTACTGGAACAGTGGATAGAACATTTGAACTAAAAACAACAAAATCGCTTTACCAAGATTATTAAGAACCAGAAGAACCCTATGGTCGTTAATTTCTTCAACATCATCGGTAATTTTTTTTTGTTGTTGTTGATGGTAAGAATATTCTTTTCCCAACAAAATTATATCATGATATCCCTATCAAATCTTGGATGGATTTGATAAAAAATACCTCGTCTATATTACACTGTAATTTCGAAATGCACTCTAAACATTTTCCATATGAAATGTATAGTGTAGCTTCAACCTTTTGACTTCAGGTAAAGAAAATTATTATGCGATTTTTATCTTCTCAGAATATATTACAGATTTTATTATTACAAAACACCATTAAAAATCAATTATTATACAATCATTATTTAACTAACGGCCAATTAAATAAATCATTTCTGCTTTTACTGGAAAGTAAATTTGAATAAAGAGAACACAATTCGCTTGAATGAGATCTTACAAGTGCGACAGAAAGAATGCAAAACCTGCGATTCGTTAATCTTTCTTCAACATCACAGAACCAAAACTGTCATTGGTTTTTTTGCTTTAATAGTTAGAAATTTCTTTTCAACTCAAATGATATATAATTACTGCTTTAAATTATGGCTGTTATGGATCTAGGTCAACTTTTGTGGGACAATGTCGCTTATCAAATTCGCCACCGTTTTTTAAACAAACAGCGATGCCCGCGAGGGAAATTCTTGCGTCAGGACAGGCGCATGTGCGACTAGTAATAACAATAGATAGAGTCAAATCTCAATAACAAGAAGGAGGGCATTATGTCCATCTTTGTCTGATAACATGGCCACGCCACATTGAGAAACATTTCGGTATCGTGACACTGGATTAAAGCGCTCGCATTTGGGGGAATCAACATTTGGCTCAGAAATATGCCTTTCTAGGATCATACGCCTTACTAAAATCGGATGAACAGGGTACCATTTTAGTTGGAAAAGAATGTTCTAACTGATGATTTGCCATTTCAAGACCACTTTTGCCGATGATGTTGAAGATAGAATTAACAATGACAGGTGTTGCATTCTCTTTTGGCCATCTCTGTATAATTGTGAGTAAATATACTTTTCGCCTAGTTAATGTGGAGCTGTCAGCAGGGGGCGTCATGTATGAAATATATCATGCACTGACAAGCTGAGGTTGCTTTACTATTTATTCATTTTGGGAGGATTTCATCACGAACAGTCAAGATTTAACTCAAATTATTCTCAAATTAATTTCTTATTATCGATATTCGTGTGACATGGTTCCTTTAAGTTTAAGGGCCATTACTTAAGTGATACACAATGAACACAGTACTAGGGTTGTTCTATAGCGGTCTATTCTACCTCTAATCGGGTCAGAAATTGGATTGTAAAGCATGGTTGCCACGAATAGTCACTTTCCAGGGCGTTTTTCATGAATCATGCTCCCGTACTATAACCATCCCGGACTCTCCAGCGTGGGCAATGCATGTTGTATCGATCTATCTATCTATCTATCTATCTATCTATCTCTCTATCTCTCTATCTATCTATCTACCTATCTATCTATCTATTTATCTATCTATCTATCGGTCTATCTATCTATCTATCTACCTATCTATCTATCTATCTATCTATCTATCTATCGGTCTATCTATCTATCTATCTATCTATCTATCTATCTATCTATCTATCTAAGTATCTATCGATCTATCTACCCATCTAGCTAAGTATCTATCTATCTATCTATCTATCTATCTATCTATCTATCTACCTACCTATGTATATATCTATTACCTATCTATCTACTGATCGACCGATCTATCCACCCATCTATCTACTTACCTACCTATCTATCTACCTATCTACCTATCTGTTTATCTATATATCGATCAATCGATCTTCTACCCATCTAGCTAAGTATCTATCTACCTATCTATCTATCTATCTATCTATCTATCTATCTATCTATCTATCTATCTACCTACCTATGTATATATCTATTACCTATCTATATACTGATCGACCGATCTATCCACCCATCTATCTACTTACCTACCTATCTATCTACCTATCTACCTATCTGTTTATCTATATATCAATCAATCGATCTTCTACCCATCTATCTTTATAGTAACTCCCACCGTTCTTAAGTAACTCCAAGTATGTTTTAGTTTCTCGGTGGAAATATCATCTTTAATATGATGTCGGGTAGTGGCTCATGCCAACGCCCCTTCAAGTTTTGCTGTTTAAGTCGGTTATCCTTTCCAAAGTAGCAATGAGTACAATTTGCTTTTTCATATTTGTGTTAATGCAACCATGTGAAATGGATTGGAAGGGAAGGAATAGTTGGTGGGTGGGTATTTTTGTTTTTAAGTGTGTGTTTTGTGGGGGTATGTATATGTAGTTTTTTCTTATAGTTCTGTTTGGGCACCAGTGATATAGATAGCAGCAGTCAACTTATGGTAATTCGTGTAAAAAAAATAATTGCTGGTATTGCCGTTCCTCGAAAAAATGCTTATTTATGAAGGCTTATGGATAATGGACAAATGAACGCAGGTAGAAATAAAACACCTTTTGTTTGCAATTTTCCTTCCTTTAATTGTAAAAGGTATTCGTAACAAAACGACGAGAGAAAAAATTACTTGGTGTAAAGATAAGCGATCTGATATTTTTTTTACAAGAAACATACAGTACAAGAGAAGTTGAAGATAATTGGAAGTCTTCATAAGATGGAAATTTATATCTCATTCATGGGACGAATCACAGTAAAGGAGTTGCGATTCTCATTGATTCAAATTTAGCTGTTCACATTGTTAATTCTGTTTCAGATGATGAGGGTAGATATATCATAATAGAGTGCTTTATACAATGTTTTAAGGTCATTATAGCAATATTCATTTTCCATTTCGGGGAAAGGAATCAGAACAAGTTGTGTTTTTAAAATAACATCAAAGAAAGTATACAGTCATTTGTTAAATATGAAAATAGAAAAATCCTATGCAGTAGGAAATTTAGAGCAATTATATACTCTATCTCAAAATGATATACAAAGAATTTTTTAAGACCAAAAAATTGTACTCTTGATAGTAGACTCAGAGAATTTCAATTTAAACTGTTAAAGGTGCCCTTGACCGCAATGCTTTTTGCTTTTTAAAGGTGTCACCTGCTACTTTTTATTGTTATGATATTTTATATGGCTTTTTATTACAAAATAAATGTAAAAAAAATGCTTTACAATACTATACATACGAATAAACACTTATTCACTTTTAAGTTTGTAGCAATCAACTTGGGTCACCTCTGTCATAATAATAAAGAATCATATAAACATTTGTTCTCCTCATGCATGTGAAGAAATAAACAATCTTTGGAAAGATTGTGGAAATTTATTCAATTCGATAGATATAGATTGGAAAAGAATCCATATTGGAATAAAGGTCTCTAGTGCAGGAAAAATTTAAATTTAAATCATTTATCTTTGTATTATGCAAATGATTTTAGTAGAAAGTAAAACAAATAAACTATAGCAGTTCGACTGCGCGCGCGCATGGGTATAGCTTCCGCCCGCGCTGCCACTCCATCAATTGAATGTAATTTGAAAAAGCTTCAATTACCATGGTAGCAAGGACCAATTAGATGAATAAAGCATAAGATATAGCCCATGTGACCTTTGACCAAGTTACAAGTAAATCCAATTTAAGCCGCTCTCAAGTTATTGCAGGTAACGAGCCAATCAGACATATTTAAACGCCGCGTGACCTTTGACTCTGACCCACACTTTCAACTCAAACAATCGAATCGCAGTAAATTTGGTGGCGTTTATAAGATAACTTCTCCCAACGATTACATCAAAAATCGGTAAGTCATACTCAAGTTATCACAGTATGAAGCCCAAAATCAGACATATTTAAGGCCCGGTGACCTTTGACCTTTTGAGCTCCAAAATCTTGTAATCAGTTTATTGGTGCCTCATAATAATATTCACCAATAACATAAAAATCTGACAGGCCGTTCTCAAAGTACTTATATTCGGTAACGAGCCCAAATCAGGACACTATTTTAGGCACGGTTTGACTTTTGACTTTGACTTTTCAGGCTACCAAAATCTTAATCAGTTTATTGTGTCATTATAATAAATACTTCACAAGTTTCATCACAATCGACCAAGCCCGCTCTTAAGTTATCGCCGTTTAACGAGCCCAATCAAGACAATACTTTAAGGTCGAGTGACCTTTCGACTTTTGACCTTTGAACTCCAAACTCTAATAGTTCATTGGTGCCCCATAATACATTATTCACCCACTTACATTGAAATTCAACTGGCGTTCTCAAGTTATCACGTAACGAGCACAATCGACATTCTTTAGGCCCGCGGTGACTTTGGGACTTTCAGCCCCAAAATCATAATCAGTTCATTGGTAGCCTCATGATACATAATTCATCAAGTTTACATCACAAATCCGACAGCCACCTCTCAATAGTTATCGCATAACGAGCCCAAATCACATTTATTTAAGGCACTGTGCCTTTGACTTCAGCCCCAAATCTAAATCAGTTATAGGTGCGCTATATATACATACTTCCCCAGTTACATGACAACCGACCGTAGCCGCTTCAAAGTTCGCGGTTAATGAGCCAAATTCAGACATATTAAGGCCGGTGACCTTTGACCTTGAGCTCGCAAAATCTAATTCAGTTAGATTGAAGTGAGATCATAGTTACATACGTTTCCTAGTTACATCAAATCATCAGGGCGTTCTCAAGTTATCGCCAAGATTTAACGATTGTTTCCACTCAAACCAACCTTACCGCCGCGGGACCTTTGACATTTGACTTTCAGCCCGAAATTAATCAGTTCTATTGGTGCCTCATATACTACTTAACAGTTACTCACAATTCGACAAGCACTCCAAGTATCGCAGGGAACGAGCCCAAATTAGACATAGTTATTGGCCGGCTGACTGTTGACTTTGACTCCAAATCTAATTAGTTCATTGGTGCCTGTCATAGTACTATACTTTCACCCAAGTTACAGACAAAGTCGACCCAGCGCTTTCAGTACTTATCGCCAGGTAACGCAGATCCCCGGTACACGCGACGGACCGGACGGACGGACGGACGGACGAAGAGGACGACGGACGGACGCAACGGACAGCTACGGACCGCAGGTGACGGACAACCGAACATGATGCTCCGGCAAATTCGTTGTCGGAGGCAATAATTAACCCGACTCCCAAAGACATTATGAAAAGAATATTGGAAAGTAGAGAGGAGGAAAGAGAATTAGCTATGAGTCCAGATACGTTGGCATGTTTTCTGAGAAAATGGAATTATTTTCAGGGTTAGGAATGGTGAGGCAGTCGCTTCTTTAAGTAACTAAGTGATGTGGATAATAGCACTTCGACGCTCCAAAATTTGTTAAAGGGGGTGGAAGGGGGTAGTGGATTGGGTGTATGTGTGTAGTTTTGTTTTGTGTTTGGATCTTTTTATGAAAAAAATGAAGGGAATACAAAGAGGCTGTGCATATATTCAAGGTAGACTTCTTTTCATTTTTTTTCAATACACGTGTATGTTCTATATTTCAAAGGGCTGTATTGAATGGAATGTAAATGTATTCATTTGTCCACCTCTTTGTATTTACGTTCAAATGATTGGAATGATTTGAAAGGAAATAAAAATCACTGAAAAAAAATCTATCTATCAATATATCTCTCGTCTATCTACATATCTATATCCAGCTATCTAACTTTCTAGCTTTTTCCGTTGGAGGCTAAGTACGAGTTAACTCGTGTTGGAGTCTGTGGAAATTTTAAAATGCGTATTTTATAAATCAAATCGACTCCAACGGATTAAATCACTTATCCATTCTGACCCCTTTTTGAGTGATTTGGGATTATTTTAATAAATTCATCATCATTTTGTATATCTTCCTATTTCGTCGTGCACATGGCAAAATGTCGATAGCAAGTGCTCTAAGTAGAATGTCGTAAACATCAAATTGTCTCTAACTTGACAAAAAAAAACTTATTCCATATTTCTGCCTAACATACTCATAAAAGGACCTAAAAGATCACAATACTTTGATTTCATGTGAAATTAGCCAATGGTTGTAACATTACAAGCAATCTACTGTTAACGACATTCTGCTTTGAGCACTTGCTAACGACATTCTGCCACGCGCACGATGATGTTTCTTTCAAACAATCAATTTACCGAACTAACTTTATATACCCATTTGTTTACACACATATTCATCATTCCATCAACCAATCAATTCAGCTGTACGTTTTACTGAAATAAGCCTAAAAAACCCTTTCAAAAAATCGACTGGTTTGCCTCTCCCTAATACATTTGAGATATTTTCAAACCATAGATATGTATGTCGTCATCTGAAGATGCCAATTTTGCCTTAGTCAAACCTGAACAACTCTTAATTTACTTTGAATACAAATGTTCATAATTTTTCATTTTGTGGCTTTCAACAAACAATTGACCTTGCACCTTGTAAAATGCATACAGATTTATCCTAGACTATAAATACCCGAGAAACATTAAGGGTACACTTTTTATGTTTCATGAATGAAAATCTTGTGTAAATTTTTGCCGATCAAGTTTATCAACAGACAGTTGTTTAACAAATCTGTGATGTGGCTACAACCTCACAGACCTAAGTAAAGTTGCCTCTGACGAAACCCAAATTTGAAACGCAATTACTTTGTTTTACGAAAATCTCTTTCACGTACATAGGGGTTCGGGGCAGTTGCCCCCCACCCCCACATAAATTGCCAAAACAGCTCTTTTTCTCACCTTTTACAATTGAAAATTATCAAAAATAAAAAAAAATGATATTCCCCCCCCACCCCGGAAAAAAAATCATGGGTACGGCCTTGATCCCTTTTCTTGTGATATCGTTCATAGCAATAATGACACTATAAACAAGCTGAATACCTGCGAATCTACATTCAGAATTTGTAGTGTCCTTGCAATTAGATGGCTTCCTTGGTGTGTAGTTTTCGCAGAGACTGAGAAAGGTCCATACTGTATAACACCCTCATCTGTCCAGTATTGGGCACACGTCTGGACCAAAAAAAATGAGGTTGTATGTACGTGTGAGCAAATTTAAAGAAAAATTACTTTTGTGTACAAAACATGAATTGGCATGGAACACGACAACATAATTATTGTCCACATGAAGGAGGAGGCGGTAAGATATGAAAATATCTGGTATGAATAACCTAGTAAAAGTGAAGTGCACGTGGTTAGTATTCACTACGTAGGTAAGTTTCGCACATACTGAACAATTAATATACATGTACATGTATTTCCAAGAATAAAACTTACAAGTTAGAATGAATACAATGAATATCAACAGTATGAAAACTCTTTACATGCTAGGATTATCCAAACTTTACTTTATGTAGGATATCCCTTGTTATATGGTATCGACGCTAAATGCAAGAAACTAGCCATAATGATGACATTTTACCAACCATCACAGATAATATGTTCCCAACATTGAAGCAAACAATCAATCGATCAATCATAAAACTGAGTAATTAGCCGATCTATTAACTAACCATCTAGCAAGTCAATAAGCAAATTAGCTGACCAACAACCAACCAAACACACAAAGTTATTAGTAACAGCCCAACCAACAAACTATCAAACCCACCAGTAAACCAATCGAGCAAATAACCAACCAACCAAATGATCAACCAAATAACTAACCAACAAACCAACCAACAAATAAATCAACCAACCAGCCATTCAACCAAACAACCAAAAACCAACCAACCAACCAACCGACCAACCGGCAGCTACCATCAAGGATCAACTAAATAATAATGATAATAATAATAATAATAATAATAAAATAATAATAATAATAAAAAAATTATGATGATGATGACGATGATAATAATAATGATAATGATGATAATGATAATAATAAGAATAATAAGAATGATGATGATGATAATAATAATAATAATAAGACTAATAATAATAATAATAATAATAATAATAATAATAATAATATTCCATTCTTATATTGCGCATAATACCGATGAGATCAGTCTCTATGCGCTTGGATGTTATTACCCTGGTCACTGGGATACATTTCTAAGTAAGAAACAAACTAACCAATTAAACGACCAGCTAACTTACGAACTTATCAATTTATTAACCATTCAGCGAGCCGAGCAATACAAAGGGGTCTAACTCAATCAAAACCACAAGTACCGTATCAGCGTTCTCATCATCATTCAGCATGATAATACACGCAGGTTTGTAAACCAGAACCAGGTTGCAGAAATCGGCGACTGTGTCGGGCATGGGCATCTGTGTTGCTGTAAAGGTACCACGCGGATGCTAGACAACAAGACAAAACAAAGCAAAATAGAAATCAGAAATAACTAAAGACATTGAAACATTTACAATGATCCCAAACTGTCATCCACTAGTTAGTATTTGTATATGTATGATATATTTGATTTCAGTAAATATCTTATTTTTAATTTCAAAATTCGATATATTTTGAATAAATGAAATGCGAATAGATTTGACCTACATGCAAAATACATAAAACTATAAACTAAGATGTGGCGCTTTCATAAAATACGGTCTGGAATACATTTGTAACAAATAAGATATTATACAAATATGTACTGGTGCCACTAGCGTAAATCCGGGGGGGGGGGATGCGGGGGTTATACCCCCCCCCGACTTTTCGAGGCGGGGGATGGCATGTACAATCACCCCCCTACTTTCCGATATAAAAATATTTTTTTTATTAATTAATCATTGATAAAATTGCTCTATAGTGAGAACTTCTCCTGAAATGCCTTTAACATGCTTAAGATTGTCCAATTTTAATTCCAAAAAACTCAAAAGTTCCTGGCTCGGTCACTTCGCTCCCTCGCTTGCACTTTCCCTCAATAATTTTAACATTTTCGGCCCGGAAAATTCCTGCGTATTGCCTCGTTTTTCACTGAATGATAGTATACCCTCCCTACTCAAAAGTATTGCAACATACAATATAACGCATACATTTTACGTTAAAGGGGTCTTTCTAAAATGATGTCCTAACTCCGTTTATTATTGGAAAATTACAATTTTTAAAAAATATATCAATGAATATACTTTCTCGTTCCTTCTCCAAGGCGGAGAGATTATCAAATGCAAGCGCGCCCTCGACAGAGGGGTTGGAACATGAATTGTAATCCTTTTTTTGCTCCCTGTAGGGGTGGGGTGTTAATTAACACTAGCATTGTAATTCGGTTTCAGATTACCTATGAAACGGTTTTAATGGTTTGGAAAGACCAGGGCCCTATCTCATAAAACTTGCAATCAATTGCAAATCCAAAAATCAATTGTAAGTCTTAAAATAATGGGTTCTGATTGGTTGAAATCAACTTGCGATCGATTTTTGAGAGTTGCAATCAATTGCAAAGTTTTATGAGACTGGGCCCAGGTATCAAAAAATGTCACTATGATCCTCTGAAGGGGTCTCAGAAAGAAGACCACGCCCCTCGAAGACGAAAGTGACCTCCTATCTTCATAAGACAGTGACAAGGAGGATAACGCTACTCATAAAAGATGATGGCTTTTCCTTCGCATCATTATATCCAGTGTACCGAGAAGTCTCATGACAGTAAATTTTAAGATGTTTACAATAGTAAACTGCCTTTAGAA
>JZLH01S0633863.1:0-12626 GCA_001188425.1 Eucidaris tribuloides | reverse complement strand
CCGGACCATTTTGGAACGGCACGAGCACGCTTGACGTCGCGGATTTTTTTAAATTTGCTCCTGAGCAAATGGAAAAAGGATGAAGTTTAACCGTCCAGATTTTCAGCAATACTCAATATTTTACCCCAAGTCTCTATGAGAGGTATTATTTATATTAATCTTCACATTGGATATGATTTCAGCTGATTTGATTCATAAAGATGTTTTTTGACGTGCAAATCAATAACCCAATCTTTAAGTAAACCTATACTCTAAAAACAAACTTGCCAATATGACTGGGAATCTTTTCAAATGAGGACTTTCTATTTAAAATCTAATCAAATGTTGAATAGATTTTTTTCAAAATTTGATCAGTATCTATCAAAATTTGAAGAGATTCTACTCAAGATTTGATCAGATTTTGAATACAAATTTCGTAAGTCCCCATTTGAAACAATTTCTATTCAAATTGACTAGTTTGTTTTGAAAGTGTTAGCACCACCATTTTAAAATGCTAATCCTAGACATAAGCATAACGGAGGTTTGCTTAATGCATCTAATCATTTTTGCTCAACTTTGCCTATTATTCTACATTATGGCGCAAAATAGGTGGCTATCTGTAGTTTTAAGGGTCAGTGATGATTATACTAAAACTTTAATAAATGTATCACTTACATTAATGCAAATAAGCATAAGCATAAATATATGCATATGCAAATTAACAAAGATTTGCGTACTGCCATTAATCGTTTTGTGCATATTTTTTACTTAAATTGCACAATATAGCACAAAAGAGAGGATAATATCAATTTGAATGGTCAATGATTGCTAAAAACTTATAATTTCACTAAACGTGTCGCCAACATTATGCAAATCCTACGCATAATGTACTGTGCACATTAATGATGGTTTGTCGTTAATAATTTGTTATCATTTTTCCTGATATTCCACATTACGGCACATAAGAGATGACAAGATCCATATGTTCAGGGTTAAGGATAATCAATTCACAATCATAAATTCAGTTAATACTTAACCATTTGTTTACAGTCAAGTAATTTGCATAAAAATTGTAAATTGATACAGTATTCTCAGAAGAAGTATATACGTTTTCAAAATTCCATGTTCGGCCATAATGGCACCCTCAAATCTGTATTCTTAGGGGGATTATAAAACACTCATAAGTAGGCCCTTTATGAGATAAGTACACAAACCGCCAATATAATACAATTTCCAAAAGAAATTACTGTTTGGACTAAACTGTGTGTTATTTGAATCAAACATAATGCTCAGATCCAAGACGATACCTAAACACATATTGTGAGGTAAAGCACACCGCCAAAATCTAAGCATCCAAAAACCCGAATAAAAATGTGCAAATTTACTCAGGATTGCCAGGAGATGTACAAATCTTTGTCAATATTTGTTATAAAATTTCATAAAATGTGTTTTTTTTTCTATTTTGAATATACATTATGTGAGGTAATAGAGTTCTCTAGTAACTTTGGGAATTATTCAAATTTTAACTGTGACCCCCAAAATATAAGTCCAGATAAACAGTTTTCCGTAGTTTTGATTGGAATATAGTGAAATTGTATGTTTCTATAATGAAGACAATTACTCGCATACATTTGCCTAAAAATAATATATTGCACTTTTTATATTTGGTGACGCAGTTAATCGTTTTCTTTGCATTTTTCTGATAACATCTATTAAAAGTTTCTTTCAATGGGTGCTTGTAACCTCCCTTTACCCACTAAACTAAACAGGTTACAACTGTAGTCTAACTAACCTGACTTCTGTAAACTCATCCTCAGAAAGTACACAAAACCCGTTTTTTTTGGGGGGGGGGTAGTGGGGAGGGGTTGAGGTGTACAAGCAAGGGGCAAGGAATCTAGTGAACTTCTTTTTTGCTTTATTCATTTGTAGATTTCTGTGATCTTTCTTATGGTTTTTTTTATTCGTATACTTGCCGCGATTAGCGAAAGGATTTATTTTGAAGCAATTTTGAATTAATTTACTTATTCATATGCCAAAGATTGACATCTAGATATGTAAAAGGTATGTTAACCTAAATGTAAAAGGTTCAGATAATCATTTTTGACATTTGTAACATAGATATTGGCATACCATTTTGCCATTATAAGAAGAAATTAACAAAGATATATAACAAATAATTCGCCTTTCCCCCCGCAACCTTGCCTAAATTTGCATGTTGTGTGACAAAATGTGTATATTAACTTGTTGATAATAGTATTTACTTAATTTATGAGTTTTTACTTTTATCCTTCTGCATTGAAACATAAGTTTTGATACCTTATTTCAGCTAAAATCGTTTTAAAAAATGCCAAAATTGTGCTAGTGATTTTTCACCAATGACGGCCCTAATTAGCATATTATGACGTCATAAAGTCACCTGATTGCTTAGAGACTTATCTACATATCGTGTATGACCCTCTAAAGCATGGATCAAGACCAAATATGAGAAAAAGTTTTTATTGAATTGTATTAAAAACCTTATGTTTCTGTTACACCAACACTACACTGATTTGCATAAATTTGCATAAAAACAATACGTGGGACACTTTTTGACTTTGGTAACTTAGCTAATCGTTTTCTACGCATTTTTTCCAATATAGTAACACTGGTTAGAAATATATTTCAGAGGGGTGCACGGTACCCCCCTCTACCCACTAGACTAAAAAGTTCATGGGCTATTACATAATTTTAGGGGTAAGATTGGGATTAAACAGCTAACATTTTTTAATTGGTGTAGTTGTTTCCTACAGAGAATTTCCCTTTTTTCATAAATGTAATTTATTACAATCTTCCACCTCATAATTAAATTATAGCATATTAACGTCTCCAATTCAGATTCAACGGACATACACCACCGCAGAAGCAACATTCAATTTTAAGAGTAAATTATTGGTGGAGAAGAATGGGAAACAAAAAATCAACCCTCAAGTCCACGATGACTGGAAAACGCCATAGAGATGTCACTGGTAAGGTACTGCGTCAGCAAGGAGAAACATCTGACGTACCCATGAGTGATCAGGGGGTACATATGTCCACGGGAGCCCTCTCGGCAGAGATGCCAGTGTGTCCTGTACCTGAAGGATCTTCCAGCACGTGGGACGAACATCAGACTGAAGGTACCAGTGACAAGCCCACTCTAGTAGACCAAGGTAGCCTTCCATCTGGCGCGGAGTATGATATTCCCGGAACATCATGCAATACAGAGCAAGAGGTATTTTGAGTTGATTTCCTATCCATCTGATGAAGATTAATATTCTACAGTGTGAGTCAAAGAAAAGTTAACCGTTAGAAAATTGCTAATAATGTTAGAAATTAGCCATGAATAAAAGATTATCATAAATGTTTTGAAAGAGTGATTTACCCCAAATTATTTGGTATCATTTTGTGTACTATTTGTTCACTCTTGGGTGAACAGGAGGTATTGTTTGCGAGAGTGCAAAAATCGTTTTGCGTCAAAGTATTATGAAAGAATGAACTGAATGTATCAAATGATTTATCCTTTTTATTTGGAAGCAAAGTCACACACACACACAAAATTCACACATTCACACAAAAACACACCCACCCACCCACACACACACACACACACACACACACACACACACATACACGCACACACACACAGACACAATACACACACCACACCGACACACACACACACACACACACACACACACACACACACACACACACACACACACACACACACACACACACACACACACTCACTACACACAACACACAACACACACACACACACACACACACACACACAATCGTATATTAACGTTAGATACAGTAAAATACGTGAGAGGGAGAACGGCATGGGAGAGACCCTCATTTTCTTACAAACAAAATGCGGAATTGTGTCGAGCTTAGGTTGAATTACGTTGATTTATACTTGGTAGGTGGAATAATATCTGAAATTTAACAATTAACGCTGATTTCAAAATTAATGTATGGTAACTTTTTTTTTAGAACTGCAGCTTGTATCTTTTTTCTAAATTTGTTCGCATTTAGTTGACCCGTACTGAAATTTTAATTTAAAGCCACTGGCTAACATTTCCCACATTAAAAAAAAATGTGAGCTACATAATCCTCCACGCTACAGGTGTCTTTGATAAGGTTTAAAAATGAAGCCTGAAAAAATTGTATTTCAAAATGATGATTTAGTGCTTTAAAAAAGTGAAAATCGTAAGTTGACCGAATTCACCTGCCATTTCCTCCCATAGACTTACTGTGTGTACATCTACGCTACTTTTTACTCGTCCCGAGTATTATATCTTGCAAGTAGTAGCATAAATTTCCAAACTTTTGTATTCTAGGGTGTTTATTTGTCCATTTGACCACTACTCTGTAGAGATATCCAAATTTGACAATTTTTTAAATGGAAGCTCCACAATGTTAGCCTATCACTTTAAGATTATTTGGAAATCTAAACTTTGTCTGCTTTTTATCGCACAAAATTGGGTGTCTTCATTTTTGTTTCGGTCTTCCAGAATTCCAGTTATAGTACAAGACATTTCAAAGTTCGCCGTGAAGATGGGGGGAAAGTGATTCCTATCACTGCTGGGACATGGCAAGAACTCAAAGAGAAATCGGCATCAACATTTAAGCTTGAGAATGCGGCGTTCACTGTGGGTGAACAAGTCGTTAATGAAGTGGATTTTACAGAGATCTCCAGCGAGTCTGTTTTGCATGTGTCAACAACACAAGGTTAGTACTGAACTGGGCTTAAACATTTTGATAGGACGTTAAATTTCAGGACACATTTATTATCAAGTTCAAGTTCAACTTTCTTTGATTCCATTCATATTTTCAATAAAATTTTATTACATTTACAGTAACAAGACAGTGGACGGGTATTTTCTAACTTGCTGAGGTAGCCATTCTTAACTCTCATATAAGAGCTGAAATTGTTAGCGGCAAACTGCTATCAGTATATACTATACTGTTAGTAGTGCAGCAAGTACGTAGTTAGCGAGTATACTCATTATCTGATCTCCTCATATTATAAGTGTGCAAGCTTTGCTACCCCTCTCTGACCCTCCCCACTTTTAAGCCCTCCAAGACCCTAACCACTTTATTACTAATCAACTAATTTTGCACAGCAGAAAAATGCTAATTATCATGCTTTTCTGATGTAAAATGGGCTTGAAAATCTACATTTGAGAAGCTAAAAATGTCACATTTTCTCAGCCTGGGAGGGCAACCCCCTCCCAGACCTCCCCCCGTTTCTTAAGTGTACTTATTATTTATTGTTTTGGAATATATACCCCCCCCCAAAAAAAAATAAATAAATAAATAAATAAATAAATAAATAAAAAAATCTGAAAAATATCGACGCTCCTTATGCGTGCTTTTCGAGCATCACTCCCAATCTGTAAATTTTATTATTGCCAGTCTGCAAAATGGCCACGTACACTCGCCCCCTCCACATTCAAGATGCTTTAGTGACGCCCTTGCTCACAAGAATGACAGAAAGATTCTGACGAAATCTATGGTGATCGCGTATACGCGGATCAAAAAATAACAGACTACATGAAAACTACGACGAAGACCATTCAAAACAAGACACGACATGCACGGGGAAGGTAGAATTCTAAGATGAAGGCATGTCAGCAACAGCCGGGGACAACAAAACACTAATTCCAAATCGTCGAGCCGCGCACAAAACTAGGATATACAATCATGTACATTTTCAAAATTTTCATTAAAAAATGGATTTACATTTCGTTATTTTTTAAGTATTTAAAAACGCCAACCGACATTTTGGTAACATTGGGTGAATTTAATAAGCAGACTTCATGAAAAATGAAAGGAATAAGAGTGAACGAAAGCTTCGTGAAACAGGAAAACTAGCTTTGTTCCGGTGGTAACAAATCTGGTCAATTATATAGACTACAATAGTACGGTATTCATAATGTGACAGAAAACATTCCCTTATGTAAGACCGTAGTAGGGTCCATGGTAAGACACTCCATTTTTTAAAGGCAGTGGTGAAAATGAAATTTTCTTCAAATGTATTTTAGACATTCCTACATCATCTATTGTAAGCCTGAAAATGACTCGCCCTGAACCACTTCCATGTTCAGGAAATTAATGAAAAAAAAAATCCTAGGGATATTTTTGTATAAAGTGATAACTGCTCCTTTCAAAATTACGATATGTCATTCCAATCAATTTCAATAAGTTTGATTATGTTTTCTGATATTTGGCGTTGATGATTGATTTGATGATTTGTTTTTTCTTCTGATTGATCAAAACTATACTTTGGCTTTAAAGGCACTGTATAACAGTGTTTCCAGTATAAAAAATCTGAGCTGCATGATTTCCCATGCTACCAGTGTCTCTGACATGGTCTAAAAATGAAGCCCTGAAAAAATTGCAGTTTAAAACGATCAGTAAGTGCTTTAAAAAAGTAAAAATCATTGAGAGACCGTTCCAGCTTTCCCCCATAGACTGCTGTGTTGCAGAATTTCCTATCGCCCGATAGAAAATTGATGTGCCAATTTCAATCTGCACATATTGTACTAGTGACAGCATAACTGTCGAAACTTTTGTGTTCTAAGGTGTTTATTTGTCCATTCAAACACTGTCAGATATGTCAGATAGCAAAGTTCGACAATTTTTTAAACGTGTCTTCCACAGTGTTACATAGCGTCTTTAAAGGCAGATAATCTCATTTGCAGCATTCCAGAAATACAGCAAAACATCACTCATATTTATAAATGACACCTTTGTACATTGTTAATGAGTTTTACATTTCATACATGATTAACAAACATGCACTGTAAGGGTCTGAAAGTAGACTAGAAGACTAGTAGACTAGTAGAGTTTTTGTCTCTACGAGACAAGAATTCAAATCAAATTGTAACGTTCACTATAATGTCATTAATACTAAGTTTCTGGCGTCTTTACTTTACTAAAGGTTTTTAGATAGCATTTTCGTATATATGAATATATATAAACACAATTTTAATTTTTAGGCCTTCAAATGTGATGCTCTGCCTTTAAGGAATGAACATAAAGCAAGAATTTAATGTGATTAAAGATTGATTGAAGACCATTCCAAAGCAGATGCACAATAAACTCGTAAGTTAAAGTTCTATATTATGTAAACTTCAAATTCAATGTATAATCTTGTCAATACAGCTACATATCTTTTCAATGACGTTTACTCCATAATATTCAGAAAAACGATCACAAGTAGCATCATCTGTTCCTTCATCGGCTGGTGAAAGAATGACCGATCTTGAGTTATGGAAAATTGCAGAAGGCTTAAGTCCACGTGATCTCCGTCCTCTCGGCCTAAAACTGGGATTTACATCAGCAGAGGTTGACCATTACGAAGCCTACATGAAGGCCAACCTTCCGGGTCCCGATGGTCTTCACAGGATGCTGTGCGAGTGGAAGGCGAAGGCTAAAAAACGAACCAAAGAGGAACTTGAAGAGGTCATCAAGTCAACTGTTTCAGTATTAGGTAAATCTAAACACATTCATTACCATTAGTATAACGATTCATAGAATTTGTAGATATTGTGAATCCTCGCGTGTGACTTTTTTGTAACCAAAACTGTTTAGTTAAATGTATGTTTTGATTCTTGTTCAGATTACTGAATGCATGGTTACGTAATGGCATTGTTCTTAAAATCTGCAACACGTGTTAACGGAAATATACATGTATGAGTTGACATACTTCGAAAAGAATGGCAGTAGTTTCATTTGAAATGGTAAAATAACTCCAGACAAGGTCAGATTAACAGATTTAACAATTAATTAGGAGTGTTAAAATGAGAAGTTACAAAGAGGCTTGTAGACGCATTTATTATTTACAAATTAAATACAATGAACACAACAGCTAAATGTTATATTTCATTGCGGTTCTAAGACAATATTACGACCTGGGCAATCACCCCCGGAACATCCCAAGAACAATTACTCCCACCCCTTGGAAAATTACCGCCGACAGTAAACCCCCAGGGACAACTACACTCCGAGGAAAATTACCCTCAGACAATTGCTTTTACTGAACATCAAGAACAACACCAACGAAAGCATGATTAAAGTTAAAAATGCTGTCAAGTGCTGTCCTTAAATTTAATAAACCTCACTACTTTAATAAGTGTACACAATAAACAGAAATCACATTGCAAGACTTATATTGGTGTTATGCGATAAGGGTCTGGACCTATTATGAGAAATTAATTATTTGCATCAAATTTGATATTTATATAAAAAAAAACAGATAACATTGCGAGTGAGGAGAGATATGCCTATCAAAGGCAATAAAGAAGAATTTACCTGAAAAATTTAGGTGGAGTAGAATTCTATTAAAATATAAATTTGAACGTGAGGAAAGTCATGATCATTCATAATAAGAAAAATGTAATATAATAATATTAAAATGCAGAAATG
The DNA here is from genome assembly GCA_001188425.1 of Eucidaris tribuloides. Lineage (NCBI taxonomy): Eukaryota > Metazoa > Echinodermata > Echinoidea > Cidaroida > Cidaridae > Eucidaris > Eucidaris tribuloides. The sequence continues at coordinate 4,190 of JZLH01S0633863.1, read as the reverse complement.
ACGTTTGAGTATAGCCATATCATTCCCTTATGCAGTCTTTGTCAAGCATTACGTTTCATGTTTTGCCAAATCTGTTTTAATATATTTCTTAAATTCAGATACACCAGAACGGCCGATACCACTCGCGTCAGATAAGCTGGACGTTGAGTTATTCAGAAGAGAGCTTAAACGGTATTACCTCAAGGAATACTGCTTTATAAAGACAGATCCTTGGCAAGATGACACCGAATACACTCTTGATCAGTACTTCACGACATTGTCTCTTTGTCAGGAAGCAAAAATTCAGGAAAGGTAACAAAGGTTCCTCTTGAAGGATCTCATAATGGTATCTTTAATGTTGAAGTCAATGGGGAACTCCCTGCCCGTATCCTTGTGAGTGGGGACGGAGGGTCGGGTAAAACTACACTTTGTAAAAAGCTTGCTTACGATTGGGCAAAGGGAGCTCTAGATTCTCCCTTAAAGGATGTACCTATTGTTTGTGTTGTGGAATTTCGCAGAATAAAAGATACTTACGACATACACGATGCCATTCACAATCAACTTCTGTGCAAAGATAGTAAAATAAATGTCGAGCATATACGTAGTTTCATGCAGGAGAAACCATCTGATATGATTTTGCTTTTAGACGGACATGATGAGTTCAGTCATTCACGATCAAAGGGAAACATTAATGACTTATTGTATTGTAAAATTATGGCAGATGTTAGAACATGCGTCACGACACGTCCATGGCATTCTTCTGCATTGACCACACACAAGCGCAAATTATACACTCATATCAGTCTTGACGGATTTGATGCTCATGGGATAAAATCCTACGTAAGCCGACACTTCAAGGAGTCAGATGAAGCCAATGAGCGATTCAATCAAATCAAGTCAAATGATGTGATACACAACCTTGCAAGCACTCCAATACTGCTGGCAATGATATGCTTTGTACTGAGGGTATACTCCCCAGAAAATATCCATCAGATTCGGACTTTGGGCACCTTGTTCGAACATTTCCTTAGAGCCTTGTTTTTCCATCACATTGATAAGACCAGGCTTGATGAAAGCGGAAATTACGTTGATCAAGAAGCTTACAAATCGAGTGAAAAGACACAAATGGTACAATTTTGGAAAAGCCTTGGTGAAATAGCGCTACCAGCAGTAATGATCCGGGGTAAGAAATTAATGTTTACTTCGCAGGATTTTAGTGGGAAAGAGGAGACACTTGAAACAGCACGTAAAATTGGACTTATCATAACACATGAAGTACATTCACCTTCTTTGGAACAAGATAAATTATTCTATTCTTTTCCTCACCTACTTTTTCAAGAGAAGTGTGCAGGTGATTATTTGTCTAGCCAAAGTGACATTTTTGAACAAACTCTAAATCAAATAAGAGATGACGGTATGGCGCTTGACCTAATGTACACCTTGTTATTCAGTTGTAGTAGAGTAAAGGGCACTGACCTGGCTGAGCAAATCATCAAAAAACTTATTAATATTGGTGGAATTAGTGATTTTATCCTAATTGAACAGCTTGTCCGTGATGACTCTGACTCTGACTTTGACTCTGTCTCTAACTCTGACTCTGACTCTGACTCTGACTCTGACTCTGATGTTCAAAAATTAACACAGGGAGTGTCATATGATGCAAATTCACTCGCTGACTTGAGCTTCTTAATAAATTATGAAAGCCAGGCCAAACATAGATTGTTGCAATATATTCTCCAACTAATCCCGAAGAAAACTTTTCTGCAAGTACGTGGTCAACTGCTTCATTCCATTCATTATTTTATGAAATATGCTAAGAGACATAATATATGTCTGTCGTATGAATCCATGCATCTACAAAAAATCAATCAGTCTATTTCTGACCTGCTACTCATGATATCACAAATGTGTACAAACCTGCAGGAATTAATCATTACCGAGTGCGTAGTGGACATACCACAACATATTGAATTCCACACAGTGACAGGTGAGATGCCATCACTTACAACGCTGGAAATGAACGCCATCCGCGAGTCTATTTCCCTGAGTAACCTGCTGGCTGTGATCTCAGTGATGTGTACAAATTTAGAACAGTTAGACTTTAACCGCTGTACAATAGTAGACATACCAAATTTCACTGAATTACAAAGAGTGACTTGTAAGATGCCATCACTTAACATCCTGAAGATGAACGCCATCCGCGAGTCTATTTCCCTGAGTAACCTGCTGGCTGTGATCTCAGTGATGTGTACAAATTTAAAACAGTTAGACATTAACCGCTGTACAATAGTAGACATACCAAATTTCACTGAATTACAAAGAGTGACTTGTAAGATGCCATCACTTAACATCCTGAAGATGAACGCCATCTGGGAGGCTATTTCACTGAGTAACCTGCTGGCTGTGATCTCAGTGATGTGTACAAACTTAAACAAGTTAGACATTGACGGCTGTATAAAAGAAGACATACCAAATTTCACTGAATTACAAAGAGTGACTTGTAAGATGCCATCACTTGAAACCCTGGAAATGGGCGCCATCGGCGAGTCTATTTTACTGAACAACCTTCTGGGTGTGATCTCAGAAGTGTGCACAAATTTAAAACAGTTGGAAATTGAAACATGTACAAAAATAGAGATACCACATCACACGGAATTGCAAACGGTGACTTGTAAAATGCCATCACTCGAATTCCTGTCACTAGGTGACATTGACACGTCTATTTCACTGAGTAACCTGCTGGCTGTGCTCTCAGTGATGTGTACAAACTTGGAACAGTTACACATCTACGACTGTGTGCTACACATACCACAACACAATGAATTACACACAATGACTTGTTCGATGAAGTCACTACATTTGTACACAGTGAAGAGCAATAATTGGAGGGATGATGATGGTTATGAAGCTGGTAATTTAGTCATTAATGTGATGGCTTTGGTATTAGCAATGTGTCCATACGTAGAAAAAATAGATTTCAATGGAAGTATGATTCTTGTTTCCAGAAATTTTCCTCATCCTGACACGGGGTCAATTTCTGACAACAGTCAGTCTGTTGAAAGCATTTCAATATCAAGTTTAAATTGTGGTGAATATGTTCAGTTATCTAACCTGTTGTGTATGCTGTCAACAGTGTGTACAGATTTAAAACGGTTAAAGTTAAAAAAAAATGTGGTAATCATAAAGCATTGCACTGGATTACACCCAGAAACGTGTGGTAAGATGGCATCACTTGAAACCCTGGAAATAGACGCCATTAATGTGTTAATTTCACTGAACAACCTTCTGGTTGTGATCTCAGAATTGTGTCCCAACTTGATAAAGTTATACATCAACCGCTGCACATTAGTAGACGTACCAAATTTTATTGAATTACAAAGAGTGACTTGTAAGATGCCATCACTTGAAATCCTGGAAATGGTCGGCATGGATCATAATTTTATTTCACTGAACAACCTTCTGGTTGTGATATCAGAATTGTGTCCAAATTTGAGATACTTATCTATCACATTTTCTACAGGAGACATAAAACACTCCACTCAATTACACATAGGCCTAGAGAAGTGTGGTAAGATGTCATCACTTGACAGCCTGAAACTGTTTGGACTCGACCAGTCTGTTTCCCTGTATAAACTTCTCGCTGTGATATCATTAGTGTGTACAAAATTGAAACGGTGTTCCATTGTTTTTGGTACTGTAGACATCATTCTTTGCACTGAATTACACACAGACTTGTGTGGTAAGATGCCATCACTTGAGAGCCTGACACTGATTGGATCTAACAGGTCTGTTTCACTGCATAACCTTCTGGCTGTGACGTCATTACTGTGTAACAACTTGAAGGAGTTATACATCAATGACGGTGAAGTAGTGGTAACACATCATACTGAATTTGAGATAGAGACTTCTGGTAAGATGCCATCACTTGAGAGCCTAACACTGATTGGAATCCACACTGTTTCACTGTATAACCTTCTGGCTGTGACGTCATTACTGTGTAATAACTTGAAAGAGTTGTACATCGATGGCGATTGGGTAGACGTAACACATCATACAGAATTTGAGACAGAGACGTCTGGTAAGATGCCATCACTTGTGGAATTGACAGTGCACCGCTATAATGACAGGTCTTCGGTCATTGACGTGATAAACTTGACATTAGGAATGTGTCCAAACATACAAATAATACAATGTAATGGTAATAAAATTTA
>JZLH01S0633862.1:0-14089 GCA_001188425.1 Eucidaris tribuloides | reverse complement strand
TTAAAGAGTAAATAGTAGTAATCTTTGTCCCGTTATTCGCGAAGTAATACTAACATTTCTCCAGCTGTTTTGACAAGCTTGAGATAATTATTGGACCTTTGTTCACCTAAAACGCTTAGTGTTTGCTGCAATGGTTCGCGCTAAGTCTGACCTTCAATATAAGAGGCGACATTTCGAAAACGTGTGGACAGTTTCTTTCAGGCTCGCGTACTTTGAACAGAGACTATAGTCAGACTACGTCAATCAAAGTTTTGAAACTGATTCGTTTGAAATACACAAACCGCAATGAAAAAGGTAGGAGTTACCAACATTCTAAACCATCCCGTGGATAGGTTTTTAGGATGATACTAGCCGTTGGGCCCAATTACCAGAAAGGGTAGGTTATACCCATTTCTCAACTGCGGTAAAGGACGTATGTCGGGAGTAAACCTCTGTCGTCTCATCAAGCTGTTCTGTCTTGACCTGGGCGTGACCTGAGAGGTCACGCGGGTCAATGATCAATGATGCGGGGTCATGTGCTTCTGTTTTCATATCCTCGGCTCCCGGAATATGATCCTCGGGTTTAATTTACGACATGAAAACAGACTATGTACTTCGAGATTTTGTATTTTCACTTTTATATCTCCATCAAAGTGAAATTATTAGACTCTGGGGAATTTATTAGGCAAAGTATGACCAGCTTGTCGAAAGAGACATGGGTGTGAATGTGTGATTTCAGTTACGAATTGTGTCATTTTGTTGGGGCATCATACTTGATTGTGCATGCTACCACTCACCTCACACTTCAGAACTCTAAAGCAGGGAATGCATTTATTTAGTAATTTAGATGTTATTGGTTGTGGCTAATTTTCAAAATACTGGTTCTGCCGAAATAAACATTTTGACAAAATGTTATTGATTAAGGGTTATGTACATGTTGGAATTCACAACACAGACACTTCTACATCATAACTATGAAAACAGTATTTCTATCTAATCAACCAAAAGGCCCTGATTGATTGATTGATTGATTGATTGATTGATTGATTGATTGATTGATTGTGCTCAGTTGGTTAGTTAGGTAGGTTTACTTGTGTGTAATAGCTATTGAATCGGAATGACGTCATGAATGATATAGGTATACTGTTCAATGCGTTTCGACATAGCGTCAGACTGTTACTTTTGCGTGTCTACCATAAGGTACAAACAAAAAGCAACATACAGGCATACACTCACGCACACACAAACAGACAGACACGTAAACACTGAACACTGCATAGACTGTACCTTGACTAGCATGCATGAAAAGGTTACAAATTAGCAGCCGAAATCACAGCTCTTTCATTTTAATTGTCACCCAGTATACCTTTCTCCGCTCCCCTTACCACGCCCACCCCATGGATATACTCATTGAAAGGCCTGGGATATTTAGTACCCTACATGAAATCCTGAATTGGTTGCTGCTCAAACTGAGCCAAATGAGTTCTTTAAACTAATTGACGATCCAAAACACTCGTATTTGAAACCCTAATGTGTAATATGACTCAATAATTACTTAAATTCGGTGCTGGATAGTCTACGGAAACCACGAAATAAAGTATCGTATTTTTGTCTAATTGAAAATAAGCTAGTATTGTCCCCAAACTCTGTTAAAGTATTAGTTTTGTTGTCTGAAAATTCGGGGGATTCTGTCGCTATACTGATGAGATCGAGTCCCTAATGATGCGGATGTATTTCGTGATGACGTCACTTCGGGCTGAGATAATCTGTGTTTGTCATTAAATCAGTATTTTGTGATTCAAGAAGGTAAACGATAAAGAATGATAGCGATTTTAGTCATTTTACATGCATGGCTTCCGTTAGTTAATTGCCTTTTCGTATATTAAGTCGGAATTTTGCGTCAAATTAGGCATTACTCAAAAAGGTATTGCACAGGTTTAATCCCATATTAATACTTCCAGCAATAATATTCCTCAGGGAAGTGATTAACGCTTTACAAACGATATCCGATAGATAATCCCAGATTTACCTGCATTTGTAATCAAACTTTACAGTATTTTGTGATTCAAACAGGTAAATGATGAAGAATGAAAGTGATTTAGTCAAATTACATGCATGACGTCCATTAGTTTCATAAACTTTTCGCATTTTAAGTCGGAATTTTGGTCAAATTAGGCCTTATTAAAAAAAGGTATAGGATATGTTTATTCCCAGATTAATGCGTATAGCAATAACATTCCTAAGGGAACTGATTAACAGTGTACAAACGTTAGTTGGTGGATAATCCAAATTCTCTTGAGATGAGATTATCTGTGTTTGTAATTTAACTTTAGTTTGTGATCCAAGAAGATAAACGATGAAGAAAAGTGATTTAGTCCAATTACATGCATGACCTCCATTAATTTAATTACCTTTTTGTATTTTCAGTCAAAATCTTGGGTCAAATCAGGCCTTATTCAACAAAAGTATAGGACATGCTAAATCCCATATTAAGCCTTTGGCTACGAGAACCAGACGTAGCATGTATTGACCCTATGGAATATGCAGAATCTTTGTGGCAACAGGTTAATATATGTGTAGCAATAACATTTCTCGGGGGAATGATTTATATGGCTTAGTTAATATAGCGTTTATTATAACTCTACATACGTTAGCAGGGTGGATAATCCCAATTCTTTCGATCTGTGTTTGTAATTATATCAGCATTTTGTGATTCAAGAAGATAAACGAAAAAGAATGAAAGTGATTTTTAGTCATATCATCATGGTCGCCATTAGCATGATTTGCTTTCGCATTTTAAGTCCCTGATGATGCGGATGTATTTTGTGATGACGTCACCTCGAGTTGAAATTATTTGTTTTCAAGAAGGTAAACGACAAAAAAAATTTAAGTCGGAATTTTGGGTCAAATTAGGCCTTATTCAGGAAAGATATAGGACACGTTTTATCCCATATTAATGAGTATAGCAATAACATTCCTTAGGGGAATGATTACAAGGGCTTAGTTAATATGGCGTTTATTAACACTGTGCAAATGTTAGCCAGTGGCTAATCTCCAACTATAATGCTACAATACAGCTTCCGTCATGCATGTGAACGTTTAGTTCAGTATTTAGGGCGTTACGAACTCACAAAGTATGTTGCTTTTGTGCAATTGTTTTGTAAGAAGAATAAAGATGAATGCCTCCACGAGATCAACAAGAGAAAACCCGAAAACAAAATCGTGTGAATTGTGCGAAATGTTTACCCTATGGGGAAATGTACTTAACCTGAAAAGAGTACAAATTATTATGAGAGTCAGCGAATTATCGCCAATGACGGTTATCAAAGTAAGTGACTTTAAACTGATTTTGCCATGCAAAGATATCTCAATATGTGATCAACATTCTAATCTGATGCACCAATGAGTTCAACCGCTCTATCAGATCATGTCTATATCCTGTCTACAACAATAACGTGTGGCATTTTACATTGAACAGCTTTGTAAGGTGTTTAGTAATCAATTTCAAACTTATTTTAAACTTACCGTATAATTATTGAATTTAGGATGAGTTACAACGTGTACAAGGCAATCGACATTTCTCGGAGTGATAGGAATTTATTGTAAAGAAAATGTGTTGGTTTGTTGTTTTTGATCAGTAATTATTATGCACCTTCCATAATAATTTACCTTTCCAGTTAAATTCATATCAAGACTCAAGAGTGTTTAGTTTGACCATTACATCAACACCACCGAATTGTAATCTTTATAAGATTTGCCTAGAAATTCCAGTATTGGATCATTTATTACGTAATCTCGCGGAGCTAAAGACTCTAAACTTCTAAAGATTGAAAACGTTTGTATGAATGGATTCAGTAAAGGGGTACTCCAAGTAAGATTTGAGTGTCATTAACCAAATGCTTTTCAGCGTGAATTTGGCAGTTTAATCCCATCACCCCGCACCCTTGACGCCCCGGGTCCTTGAATGACTCTCATTAGTGCGTCGCGACCAGTCCAGGGTCTTCACATTGATAACTGTTAACAGTAACAAGAAGAACTGTCAAGCGCTGACGTCACACCTTTGTACAAATATTACAAAGAGTGTTGAAGTCTCCGTAGTTTCCGTATTTCCACAAACGTATTATGATCGTGTGATTTTTTTAACACATGTTCAAACTATATAGAGCGGTTATTCTTAACACCATAAGAGACAATGTGAAATTTTACTTCAAATTTTATCAGCACCTCTTGTCATTCACGTAGCGATGTTGAAATATACATGTACTGCACAGTTTGAACATTTTTTGTATACGATTCCATTTTTAATCTTTGAAGCTCCAAAATTGCGGCCTATGGTTAATTGAGGTTTAGGGTGATGTGGCCGTGTAGATATATTGTTTCCACAATCTTTATTTCAAAGTACCACATGTAAATCAAACCCAGGTGACAGAATGGTAGTTTACACCGGCGTGATGGCTTAGTGGATAGAGCGTCCGCCTCACGTGCGAAAGGTCGCGGGTTCGAGCCCCGGCCGGGTCATACCAAAGACTTTTGAAAATGGTACTTTGTGCTTTTTAGCCAGGCGCTCGGCATCTAGAACAGAGACGGGTAATACTAACATTTATGTTATTCAGGGACGGCTGGAAGAGCAGTCTGTCGGTCTGAGCTGGTTACCCTGGCGTAAATAAGCGTTATTATTCTTATTATTATTATTATTATTATTATTATCTTTATTATTATTAATTATTTTATTATTATTATTATTATTATTATTATTATTATTATTGTCGTTGAAAATGTTTCAGTTACTCACCTGCCCACCGCCCCTCTTCATTTCGAACTAGCCAGTGGTCTATTGTCATTCCCTCTTGATTTTACCGTTTACCCTCTCTCATTCTCTGTTTTACTTCTCCTTATGTTAGTACACGACATTCCTCTTTTCTGTTGTAATCGTCAATTCAGGTTTATACTCTTCTTGCTTCTGTTCTTACCCCAGATCTCTCTTTCTTCACTTTCCCCTTCTTTGTCGTCGTCTCGTTCCCGCTCATTTTCCCTTCCCGTATTCGTCTGCAGGTTGTTACACATCGTTGATAACTTGACACCTTTTCTTTAGTTAATCACATCACGTTTAAACGTCAATTATCTTAATCCTTAATCGAATCGACCCATCGATTAAAGGTGGAACAAGAAAGGCTAAAGCCCTAGAAGGGGTGAACACGTAAATAGACCTTTTGTTGTTACCAAGTTCCAAGAATACTCCAACGACGGGAAAAGTCAATAAATCGCAGTTGTTCTTCTTCTTTGTACCGACTTCTGCTTCCGTGTATACCTGTTCAACTTGTTAGTAATTCTTCTATTTAGAAAGATGTACTGTTTGGCAGTATAATGCCGTTATTCAATTCCGATTCAAACTTCGAAAGTAACGAAAGGTCCAAGGCCTAATTGTGAATCGTACACATTCTTGTTCTGTAAAGCCTGATGCAACTCTCTCCGTAGGAAGCTAGCAAATTACGCTAAAACGATATTTGATTCCACGCGTGTCGACCAACTTTCACTGAGATATTGCAAGCAGTATGTATACCTATATTTTCTGGACTTCCTGTTGCAATACATGTGATAGAATTGCTTACAGTTTCTCAATTTTTATCAATGTTAAATCTAAATGAAAATGGCGAGATTGTGCACGAGGTACAAAATGATAAGAACCAAATGATAATGGAACATAATGACAGGAGTTTGTGTCTTGTCGTGGATAAATTTTCCTGTTTGATTGTGGTACGTAAGAGATTAAGGAACACAACGTAACATTTGATTATGCAGAACAACTTGTTTTAGTATTTTATAGGACGTATTTATTCATTTACAAACGATGTGTACATGTAATTGCTAAAACTTTCCACCTTGTATTTTTATTAGCAAGTGATGACTTTATACATAATTGCATACTGCCTTTCATACATGCCTATCGTGTTTACAAAACATTTTGTTCCATTACTAGTACTGTTAACATATTTTACTCTGATTTTATCATAATGCTTTGTATTATGTATAATTTATGTCCATGATGTGTTGCGCATGGTGCATAACCAATAACCCAGCTTTACTAGCCGCGCTTAGAAGATTTGTTATGGCAAAGAAAAACAAATCAACGATAAACAGCAGAGTTTTACTCCCTTTAATGTGCGCTAATGGTCAAATTTATAACCGTTTTCTGTGGGTGACAAAACAAACGAATTATCCTTCAAATGACTTGGAGTAACGGTGCCTGATATCTTAATCATTTTGGGGCTTAAAGCGCATCTGAAAATTCTCTCATTTATAAAAGCTTCTTTTATTTCATGCATGGACAATCAAAATAAGTAAACGTGCTTATGGTGGATAGAACAAGTGGGTGTCTTTCTAAGGTGCGGTGGAATATAATTATCAGACGAATAAAGTACATCGAGAGAAAAAAGTAACACAAAGGCAAACAGAAAACAAAGATCTATTTAACTACTGACCGAAAAAAATTGCATACTAATGACCAATAAAAACAAATTTGAATCGCAAATGCATGTGATTTTGGTCCACCCACACTACACAGAAGAAGTTGAAAAAGAATCATTTCATAATATCGTATTTTATTTTCAGAATTGTTGTATACTGCGTGCTAATGATTACACGACAGGGGACTAGATCATTTTTATTTATTTATTTATTTATTTATTTATTCACAACATTGCAACTCAAAGAGTTGGATTAAAACTACAAAGTATGACAATTATTACCATAAGTATGAGTAAAATACACATAGTTTACGCCAAAATATTGTATACATATAAATTATTAAAGGCACTGTATAACAGTGTTTCCAGTTTAAAAAATCTGAGCTGCATGATTCCCCCTGCTACCAGTGTCTCTGACATGGTCTAAAAATGAAGCCCTGAAAAAATTGCAGTTTAAAACGTTCAGTAAGTGCTTTAAAAAAGTAAAAATCAATGAGAGACCATTCCAGCTTTCCCCCATAGACTGCTGTGTTGCAGAATTTCCTATCGCCTGATAGGAAATTAATGTGCCAATTTGTATCTGCACATATTGTACTAGTGACAGCATAACTGTCCAAACTTTTGTGTTCTAAGGTGTTTATTTGTCCATTCACACACTGTCAGATATGTCAGATAGCAAAGTTCGACGATTTTTTAAACGTGTCTTCCGCAGTGTTATATAACGTCTTTAACACGGGGAGGGGGTGTGACAGACATAAGAAATTAAAATATAAATATCAAAAAAGGGCAGTTTAAGCGAAAAGAACACAGATGTGTTCGAAAAAAAGAGAATGTCTGAACAGGACCTCGAACATGGAACATCCAGGGTAGAAATTCCTTTAATTTCAGCCACTTTATTATATAACCCTGTTTCCTAAATGTTACTTTTGGTAATTGTGTTTAAAATTAGATTTGTAAACTTATTTCAATTTTCGGGGCTGACAACTTTTCGTAGATTTATATAGCTCCTATTCAGTTAACTTTCTTTGCATTGATCTTTGAAATATGATGAACCAAATTGTGTCTATAATGTTGAATTTACTTTGAGAACTGAACTGCTAGATGAACATATTTTTAGAAACTGTTACGAAAAAAATCGAGAAAGGGCTCAAAAAACGTAAAGGTTATTTCACGAATGCTTCGCCGCATCTCGAACTGTACAATAATATTATATAAAAAAATAATGTATATCTTTGAGTTCATTTTGTTTATTTTTGCTTCACATTGACGTAAATCATCGAGGTCAGTTCGTGAGATGATTTGATTTTGAAAAATTATTGCTGGCAAATTCTCTACATGCCTGTAGCAAATATTTATTATTTGAGTTTTTCCCCCAAAGAACCCACATTTTTCACCTTTCAATCGACCCGGTTGTCTTTTCATGTGAAACTGGATTTTTTTCTGAACATTAGTTTACCTCTTTGCGGACGCAGTCAACATTAATTTTACCTCGTAAATCCAGATGATATGATTATTTTTTCTTATCGAAGAAAGTGACAACCGTCATAACTAACATAACTTGCTTAAATTGACGAGTTTTAAACTCCATCTTTGACATTATGTCAACTGGATTAATCGTCATATGAAACTGCGTCATGACTGAAATATTCAAACAATTATCATCGCAATATTCATTTTTGTCAGAGTGGTTCCATACGTTTTAACGATAATTAAAAATGACTGAAAAAAAATTGGTGGGATGATAAAAGATAGCAAGCTTCTGCGCATTGGATTGTGGGATTTGGGGCTGGATAATTTTAGATCCTATAGAGGGCGTCAATATTGCTTCAAATTGTTGTGATATCCATGTGATATCGAAGGTTTTGACAGTTTGGAAATTGCCTGAAAGCCAAGAAATATGCCACCCCGTCGATCCAGGGTTCACTAAGGCAGTTGGACTCATAAATCAATAATACACGCGCATGATAATGATGACAATTCTATTTGCAGTCAGTTTGCGCGGGAAACTGTAAATGTATGTGGACCGTTGTCACCAAATATTTGTCACGTTGATCAATAAATATGCGAGTGAAATCTGCCGGCGCAACCTCGTTTATAGCGCCGTAATAAAGGCTGTTACCATTAGGCTGATTATTTCGATGGGCCTTATTTAATGGAAATAGTCGTCATCTGTATATATTTATAAGCAAACAAATACACTCGTGTGGACGTCATTTTTGGAAACGGAAATTGTTCACAATGATCTATTTCTCCCATGAGAGCTGCTTGACTTGAACGGATATTGCGAGCAAAATGAGAATCAAGTGACCTCAACTTGGCAACAGATACGTAACCCCGGGTTATTACTTTTCGTATTAACTGTAAACTTCTTTGCTGATTTTGAGTACACCACATCTTCCGAGGATTTGTCCGACTTTGATATTTTCCCCTTCTTTAATTCACCAACAATATAAGTTGCCAGCGGCGAAAGAAACCGGTAAGGGATTGGACTTCGTGATCCGAATCTTCTTGGGCCTTCCCTTGAAACGATGTGCTCTGACCTAAATATCGCCTTGATAACACTGACGTTTGTTAATTAACTGTGATCTAGATTTCCAACCCCCACGTTACTAATTTTGAATTTAGATGGTGATGCCTTTTCCAAAATGGAATTCTGTAGTTGGGCGGAAATAACATCGACTTCTTAATAACTCATTGGAAAACTTAGTGAAACATTTGGAACTTGTATCCCAATTACGATTAAGTATGGCAAGCCAAAACGGAATAAATCTTGTTTTCTGACCCTGGCCAGATCAATCGATTCCATCCAGTAAATCGATTGATCGTTATATCGTCGGTTGAGAATGAGAAAAGGTTTACCTCGAAACTCTTGAGAGGGGCGCTAATGCCATAAAGTTTGTACAGTGTTGACGACCATCTCATGGAGAGTTGATGTCGTAATTCTCAACCGACGGTATGGATTGTTGCCTGGATTCCAAGTTTCAAGTTTAAGATTTCTGTTGAAATTACCATGAACCGTAGGTCCATGAAATTATCAAGGGTTTTCTTCCTGAATATTATACTGTTTCAATGTATATCGACAAAGTACGTACGAAATGTTACGGGCTTTTATGTTTATTTCCCAATGCTCATTATTCTATTCATTAGTTGATCTCTTTCCAAACTCAACTCGACATGAATTCCCTAATATGAATGATATGAATACTACATAATGTTTACAACTATGTTGCTGCATATTATATCGAGCATGACTTCAGTACAACATTGCATTGATTTACTCATACTGCGCTGTGTAAATGTTGGGGAATAAGGTATATTCTTCAAATAAACTTTCCCTCTTTTCTGGATGATTTCCACTCTCGTGTTAGTGAAATACACGCTCCGTGTCCAAATAGAAGTGAGCTACATTCGTTCTATTGGGAGCGTATCGCGAACTACTAACCAGCTAAACGTTGCCCATTTCACAACAAACAAACACCTCTGTTACGCTCAGGAGGCGAAAAGGAATTCCACTTAATGGCCTCTTTAATGTCTTTTGGCCGACTGGGCAACACTTTGAATGGCACTAACGGGCAAGGATCAACCTCATAATGAGTCTAAAACACACATTTTGGAGTCAATAGAATTATCGCAATCAATTCAAGCTTCTTTTCCGTTATTCTGTTTATGTATGCGCATTGTGGTTTCCTGCCTTGTCCAGTGAATGGCGTGAATAGAGGAGTGAGAGACCTGTACTTTTGCGGAACACTTTCACTGACGAGCTGAATGGAAACTTTGGGCAGATGACCCAATCAAACCAGCTTTCGACAACTAATCGATACAAAAATCTGTGTTTTATACTATCTCTCAACTTGAAGAAGATATGTCAACAGACGTATGGTGTACATTATAATATACATTATTGAACAAGTTCACTGAAAGTTGAAAGATATTTTAGTAAAAATTTTCTCCCATTTTGTTCAAAACAAGAAATCAGGCGAGTTTCAGAGTGTCTGCATATTGACACGGCATCCCGTGACTGGGTTTTGAGATCATCCTTGCGAAGAAAGAGATATATTCTCGTCATTCTGACTGCGTAAAAAGTAAAAGTTATTACAATTCAAGTTGACTGAACCCGTTTACTCTGTATTTGTGCCTTATTGTGAATCTATTTGATGGTTTGTGTTTGGACAGTAACGTAAAATGCACCCCACACGTCTGGGGACACATCTTTTGACTGAGGGCATAATTTTATTTTATCTATTTTATTTATTTATTTATTTATTTATTTATTTATTTATTGCTGTAAGGGTAGGGGGCCCAGGTTGCATGTTGCAAAGATGCGTGTAGTATCTCCTTGATATAACAACAGTATCGACCATGTTATGATCAGAGTTCACGCATCATCCTATTACGTGATTACATACAATCAACTATCGACACAATCCCATTGCGAAGAACCATTGATCCTATTTGATCAAGACTTCGGTCCGACACCCTACTATAATGGCCGACAATGGGTAAATACGAAGATGTTTGCTTAATAGACAAGATGTTTGTCCTGTGCTCGAGTGAATGGAGTCTCCTTTCTTTCCTTTTTTACTATGGAGGGAGTGAATGATGTCCGGAGCATGAATGACCATCGACAAGAATTCGATTTGGAGTGTGTACATTACACTTAAAGTCATCCTTCAAACGTCCAGTATTTACAGATATTATTATTGGACCTTTTTTTTTCTTTCTTTCTTTTTTGGCTTTGTTTACGCGCCCTCGTCTCATTGACTTCATGTATTCATTAACCCTTGTTCTACCACACTACGGTATGAATATCACATACAAAGTCTATGGAAATTTGGTAAAATATCATTGATAGTATTTTTTTTACATCTCGATGTGAATTACTCATGGTTTTGTCCATGGATCATACTAGAAGTGGAATCCATGGTTTGTCGTAAATTGGGGTTGTGGCCGAAGGTAGGGTTTGGAGTAGATTTTCCGTATCTTTTTTTTTCTCGAATAGTCGCCTTCTTCTTTTGTGTCCGTCATCTACGCAAATCCAAAAACATATCATACTGTATATCATAATAGTAAAAAAAAATAATAAACAAAAAAAAAGATAAGAGTCAGAAAGTACTTGCACCACCCATCACAAATCCCAGCTCCACCCAGGTAAGGCCCGTTAGCCTCTCAAATAGTCGCCTGAATGGCTATTTTGATAAGAATTTATGCAGTATAGTGTTCGGTCATAGAAACATTAAAAGTGTTGAGTGCTTCCAATTGATGTTACCGACAACTTTGCAGTGGTCATTAGATGCAATCTTGTATTTTCGTGAGGGAGGGGCGGAGGGGTCGAGGGGTAAGTTGGTAATTTGAATCATATCAAGACTGACTTTCACTCACGGAATACTAACGATGCATGAAGAACGAGGTAATACGTATGCAGACGAACAGAGAAAAAGCATGAAGAAAAAACTAAATAAATTAAGATAGATCGATAGAAATGAAGCTAAGTAGATAAATAATTACACAAATGCATAAATAGATGAAGTGATTGATTGACTGGATTGATCGATGGATTGATTGATCGATTGTGTGTGTGTGTGTGTGTGTGTGTGTGTGTGTGTGTGTGTGTGTGTGTGTGTGTGTGTGTGTGTGTGTGTGTGTGTGTGTGTGTGTGTGTGTGTGTGTGTGTGTGTGTGTGTGTGTGTGTGTGTGTGTGTGTGTGTGTGTGTGTGTGTGTGTGTGTGGTTGGTTGGTTGGTTAGTTGGTTGTTGATTGATTGGCTGGTTGGTTGATTGATTGATTGATTGATTGATTGATTGATTGATTGATTGATTGATTGATAAAATGACTCTCTGATTGATAGATGAGTAACGGGAAACGTGTTTTGTCATTTTGTAATTGGTGACAAACGTTAATACCATTTTACTCTCCATCACACAAATCACTACCAGAAAATGTTTCGGAGGCGTGATCAAGCTGAACTACGGGGAAAAAAAGAATTACAAAGGCCTTCTAGACAGCTATTTAAAGTGGATTTTGTATCCTACATGTACTTTTAACCTTTCTTTTGCCAAATCTCTGGATACGCCGTCTGACCTGATACAATCGAAAGCACAGACAGAACTAATTCTTCGTATTACGTTTGAATGGTTGCGCAAGGAATGTTTCGTGCATGGCGGAAATGGTATTTCTAAGTTACAGCACATGTACATCTGTCGCATTACACTCTTCAACGTCACTATATAGCCTACTACTGTAAAGAATTGAACATTTTAAAGGGAAGTTATCAGGGGTTTAGAAAGCTTGTCAAACTATGAGAAAAATATAAATGATATAATTTAAGACTCAAGAGTACTTACAGAAATAGTGTTTTTCATAATGAAGCGAAGTTTATTAGACTTTGTTTAATGACAGCTTACAATAAAAAAGATAAATATGAGAGACACTAATCCGGAATTGAAGAACATTTTTTTTAAATCAAACGGGCATGTGCTTGAACTAAATAAGAAGTTAAATAAATCGTAACACTATAGACAGAAAGGTTTATATTCGTGGTGGGTGCGAAAATGAGATATACCGGGGTGTTTCATATTGCCCAGTCTATTTGTTTTTAAAATGCATGGTTAAAAACCACACAGATAGTCACACCATCAAATTATTAGTTTATTCCTTTGTAGACATGATGACGTACAAATCAAAGAGTATTCTCTAATCGCCCGGAGTACATTCAATTTACGTTCAGCAAATAATATAGGATTTAATGATGTAAAATTTAATGATTTTTATCATGACATAAATAAGTGGATTAAGGACTTGTGCGTTGTTTTTACATGCTTGTTCATGCTTATTATGTTTATATTTCTTTCGTCCACAGCATATTTTCCACCCATCTATTTCTTCGACATGCATTATTTACTCCACTACATTTTTTTCCTTGTACCTAAATGTCAAATTAATTTGCTCTCTGTTTGACGTAAGATACAAGAAACGGAAGAAAATTGATCCAGATAAGAAAGCAAATTATGACAAGGGCATGCCGTATCTCAGCACTATAGATAGGCCAACTATAACCGGATTAAATGGCATAATGTCAAAGATAAAATAATCTTTTCAAAAAAAAAATATTCACATACATGCATATAAGAAACTCACGACAAGATACAAGCATTTATGCTTTCGTTCTCGATTTTTTTTTTATCAGATCTAAAATCCAATACAGAATGAAACAAGTAAAATCCCGATGTTCTTTTCTTTGACTAACCTGATAAATTAGTGCGATTGAAAGATGTTACTTTATTCAGTATGCGCAGACATGCATTATATTTGTTATTCGCTTTACCCGAGTCGTATCATGTATCGGAGCGTATGTAACAAGATTATAAATCAAACATGAAGACGTGCTTGTATACGTGCTGTATAATCCTGTTCGTTTGGTAAATTATAACCATGTTCCTCTTGCAAACACATTCGTGATCTATAGTGCACATATGCATGAAACTGGAGTAAAACAGCGGGAAACAAAGATAACGAAACATGGGAGATGCAATAAAATAAAGAAGGAAGTAACATAAGAAAAGCAGGGAGAATTCTGAAGACGAGAAAGAACAGAAAAAGAGAAGAAGGACGAGGAGAAGGAGGAGGAGGAGGAGAAGAAGAAGAAGGAG
>JZLH01S0633844.1:0-16978 GCA_001188425.1 Eucidaris tribuloides | reverse complement strand
GAATTAAAATTTTCAAGTAAATGTTACAAACATCATCCTGATGACATCATAGTGAGCTCACATGTTCTAAGTGAGTAAGTGAAACTGTCTAAATTATAGAAATAGCGAACATATTAGTAATTAAATTACAAATTGCACTTTATATTTGATGCGGAAAGTTTGAGTTCTACAAGATGAAACAATATCAAATGGTGGTATGAAAACAATTATGTAATTACTATTTAGATATGTGGATAATCACTTTATGGTGATGGGATAAGCCCCATTTTGCCTTTCAAACGTCAAACGAAATTAACGTCATCGTAAAAAACTTGAGCAAAGATTTCCTGCTTGTGTGACTGGCCGGACAGACAATAAAAGAGATTTTCTACAATGACACATTTTAAAGATAAAGATACATGGACACAAAGAGATTTTCTAAAGTGACACATTTAAAGATAATGGACATGTACTAATTCCTGCCTCTTAGGAATTGGAGTAAATGCAGTCATCTGGAAGGCATTAAACAGAGTGAAACAGATCAGTGAAATATAATTTTGCGACAAAGTTATGATGCTCGAGAGAAATGAACATACAGTATTTCATCTCCACATTGTAAACTATATTCATATCTAGATCCAGAACAATTATGCAGGGTGTTCCAGAAAAAAAAATGTGCAGTTTTGTCACCCTGAAAGAAATGACTTATGTCAGCCAATAGGGAATTGTTTGAGAATAAAAAAATGATACAAAGATTGTTGAATTTGTTGAGTACTTTTCAAACATCATCATCATCATCATTATCATCATCATCATTATCATCATCATCATCATCATTATCATCATCATCATCATCATCATCATCAGGTGCTCTTCCCCCATTGTTGGATGAAGTCCTCAATAAGTTTCCATTCATTTCTATTTGCTGCAAATCTATTCCATGTTGTTGTGTTTGTGTCATGTTGATATTTCATCTCTCCATCTCCTCTTTTGTCAACCTCTTCTTCTCTTGCCTGTTCTTGGTTGTCATTCTGTGAGTTCTTTCTTAGTCCATCTGTTGTCTTGTGTTCTAGACAAGTGTCCTGCCCATCTCCATCTCATCCCTTTAATTTTCAAAAGATAAGTCTTGTAAAAGGGTGTAAATCATAATGTCTCAGTTCTTTTTTCAACCAAAGCATATCCGTGACCCAGAAGTCATTGTTTATATAGTGTATTGAAGTCAATGGGCTCAATATTATTTAATGAAAAGCTGTAATTATGTCAGAGTACCTCATCAAAATGCATTAGCTCAACATCACACTATGCAATGTGACCCATTTTCACCTACTCATAATAAACATAATCACTACATGTTCACAACAACTTTTTGATAGAAGATGTCCTTCGGTTCCCAAAAAAAAATGAGCAATTTATGTTTACATTATTTCACAAAACCTCTGTTAAACAAAAAGTACTCAACCAAATTCTATAATCTTGGTATCATTTTTCTTCCAGAACAATTCCTTACTAGCTATAAATCAATTTTTCTTCAGGGTAAAAACAGTATACAATTCTGTCTTTTATGGCCCACCCTGTAGAGTCTAAATCTCTTCAAAATTGCATTCTCAGGACAATAATTTCCTGCTGATGTCAGACCAAATCTTTCCTACACATATCTCGACGGGTATGAGTATTTTAGAAAAGTATTAGAATTTTAGGGGTATATTCACCACAGCTCCACGGTGCATTAAAGCTGCCAGTCTCGACTTAACTCCTGTGGCGCCACGCCGAATCATTTCTTGAGACGTACGCACACCCAGTAAATGATTCGCGCTAAGAACATGAAGCGGTTGCCATGGCAACGAGGATGCGGACGACCCCGTGGACCTAGAACAGTGTGTATGTGTGTGAGTACATGTTTGTTTGACACCAAACATTATTCGATGACTGTACCATTTCTCCGTGGGGGGTAGGGATATCCTTCCAAACGTCATGAGGTCTGGTATGTGCTAAACAGGAAATACGAGTTACGACACCCAGGGGGTTAATGCAGAGACATGTGTGCTCACACACACACACACACACACACACACATACTTACAAACACACAGACAAACATACACATACAAACACAAACATACACACGTACACACACACACATACACAGACACATGCACATATACATGTAGGCCTATGCACACACAAACATATATACACACACATGTACATATACAAACACATACACACAAACAGACATACACATACGTGTACATACACATATACACACACACTTTGCTTTCTAGGGTTTCTGATGTTAACTCTTACTTCTCTGGCACTTAAAGGTTAATGACACGATTGGGAACACTTGAAAATGCCTCAAGAACCAAATGAGTTGAAACATATACCAACTACTGTATACACCAGCTGGAGTGGATCTAACAGCTGGAAGGATTCGTCCTTAATTTGTTTACTTCAGGAGAATCAAGCAAGAACATACCAGTATTTCATTTCTTTTGAGGCCCGAGAGAAATAAATCCCATAGAAAGCTACATAACAGATTTGCCTGACAGTAGTTATTTTAGAATGAGTTAACATATGACCACAAGATTTTCACAACAGAATCCATGCACAGTTTACATGATTCTAGAATAGTTTCAACCCGAGTTGAGGAATACCTCGGCCAAAGTAAGTCCACTTTCAGAACATTTTAAGCTGTTATTTTCAGAGTTAACCCAGCAGACAGAATCACAAACTGGAACAGGAGAATAATATGGGCCATAGGAGGATAACAGGGAAAGACTGGTGCACACCTGCACTAGCATAGACTCCTAGAGCATTTTCACACAGAGGCTAAAACGTGTTTGCAAATGTGACTGTAAACACGATTCCAATCACCAATCACTGTAATTATGGAATCTTTAACTGTATGAAAGCAAATTAGAATTAAAGTCCAAGTTTAGTTTTGGGGATTTTTTTTATTTGAAAGCTTTATGCCCCAGTCATAACCTGCCAACAATAGATTCTTGAATGTCTTTAGTTTTTTTTAATTAAATTAATGAAAAATCTGGCGGGGGGGGGGGGGAACGCCGAGATTTTCAACTATATTTTACTTATAGCATCCAAAGCGGTTGTAATAAGGCGGTAAGAGGGTTAGGAGTCATATACATGTACTCATTGAAAGGACAGAACTCTTGCCTTTCAGCTATGAAGTATACTCATTATAACCTTAACACCTCATTAAATGCTTATACTGTAAAATCTAATCAGAAAAACATCAGGGGTTCCCGCCCCAAGATTTTTAATAATTAATTTTTTAAACAAGCGAAAGACATTCAGAATCTATTATTGCAGGGTTATGACTTTGGGGCATAAAGCTTTCAAATAAAAAAAATCCCCAAAACTAAACTTGGGCTCTAAGATTGCAAATCAAATCGCAATTTTCAATTTATGCTCCAGAGGTGTTTCCTAATCACAATTCTCCTTAATTACATTGCATTTACCTCGTGTGAATAGGCTTGATTTGAGAGGCAGAGCTTATGTGACCTTTCATTAACTATCCCTGGAATACTGCACATTCAAGGGCATGTGTACAATATTAAGTGTGTCGCAGCCGCATGATCCATCCAGTGTGAAATTGACAGCATACCCACTGCCCAGAAAGACTGCCATGCCTCTTCATGAGAATTATGAACTCTAATCGCGTTGTAAGAGTAAACTTTTTTTTTCCTCATGTGAACTGTCAGTTATTCTATAGTCATGATTACAGTCATGTTTGTAATCACGATAACACTGGCATGTGAACACAGTCCAAGATTTTGAGTCAACATACACAACTTCCACTACTTTTCATTCACGTCACATCTGCTTTACTTCAGAGACTGATTCCATCAAAAGATTATCTGGCAAAAATCAGGCATATTACGATGATCAGATGATGCTACCAAAAGATCTAAACATAGGGCTGAAAATAAGACTAACCAAGTGCTGCTTGACTCAATTTGATACTAAAAAGTTACTGAGATTTGTTACTGATACTGTATGACAACAAAACTCCTACAAATTCCTGGAAACCAGGGGTTGCTCAACTTTGTAGGTGTGTTTGCAGCCACATCATACATCCAAAATAATAAACATCATCGTAAATCATGAGCATTTTGTCAGTATTTATTAGTATCATTGCCCTGTTCCCATACGCAGTTGTACATTTCATGCACACTAAATGTAAATGTACAGGTGAGTATCCTAATTTTGTAATTTGTTTATTTCTCCAGAATAAAACTAAAAACACCAAAAAAAAACCCAGTAAATTATAAAATAAACTAAAGTGTACCGTTGGGTATACTTGCGTATAACAAAAATGACAAATGACATGATAATGACGATGGTGATGACAATGGTGATGATGATAATGATAATGATAATTATGCAGTTGATGTTAAAATCAGAAATTACATTGATGATCACTATACATGCACATAAACGCGGTGATTCAACATTTGCTCCGACAATGGGTGACAATATCTCAGAAGACAAAGAGTTAAGGTTATGCCATTGGGTTTCGAGTTCAGAATAGGGTTAGGGATAGTGTTTGGGTTAAGGTTAAAGTTAGGGTTAGGGTTGAGGTCGGGGTTAGTGCATGAAATAATCGTCGGATCAATAGTCGCCGGAGCAAATGTCGGACATTCACATGAGCATGTCTCTTTAACAGCATCATATAACAATGTTTGCAGTTTTAAAAAATCTGACCTATTTGATTCCCCATGCTACCAGTGTCTCTTATAAAGGTCTAAAAATGAAGCCCTTTTAAAATGTGAAAATCATTGAGCGACCATTCCAACTTCCCCCCCCCCCCCACTGCAGTATGTGTTGCAGAATTTTTGTCGGCTGACAATAATTTCATGTGCTGATTTTTACCTGTTCATATTTATGAGTAACAGTACAACTGTTTAAAGTTTTGTGTTCTACAGTGTTTATTTGTCCATTCAAACTCTGTCAGATAGCAAAGTTTGACAATTTTTTAAATGGGGGCTTCCACAATATTATACAGTGTCTTTAAAGTCACTCTGTTTTTTCCCTCCCCAGGTATATGTCAAACTCTATCAGAGGAGAAGAGGAAACCCGTAACAAATTTCCAATCAGATTTGTGATATTAGATTTATGGGTTAACAGAGAAAAGGAGGGGGTGAGTGAGTCCCCCTCATGAAAGTGCAAAGTCAAATCATAGCTGTCTACACAGTTAATCCCGACCTTCCCCTTTGTGGTGGCCGAGCTCATTTTCTTGTTGGCGAGTAGGAGGCTACACCCATCACGGCCCTCGCTAGTTGTTGGCCTGTACAGGTCTGCAATTGGGGGTTGACGTAATTCTACAATAGTACAAAGTGTACGGGGAGGGGGCCATAGGGGAGGGGGCAGGGGCCCTAGAGGGGCAGGAATGGATTGCTTTGTGCTTGTTTTTTCAACTTAATGTTTCTAATAAAGTAAGGTTTATGCACTGCATTATGGTACAACATGCACGTAGGGGGCCATGGGGGAGGGGGAGGCAGGGGCCCTAGAGGGGCAGGAATGGATTAATTTGCTCTTGTTTTTTCAACTTTTCTAATAAAGGTGTATGTTTATGCACTGTATTATGATACAACATGCACATCCATGTACATGTAGTTGCTGAGAGGGAAAGGATAGCAAAGCTACAGAGAAGAGGGGTACAGCTGCCTAGAAAGGGGGGGGGGCACCAACATAGGATGTCAGGAAGGAACTGCCTTTTTTCAACTTCACTTTTCCAATAGAGGTATGTTTATGCACTGCATTTATTTTCTCAAAAATGTACATGTAACAGAGGCTCTCTGGGAGTGAAAAGGGCTCCCTTTAATTCCATACATGAATAGTTGACTTCTGTCTTTTCTTCTTTTCCACTATTCCATCTCTCCATGCACTTTCTTCACTCGTGAAATATTCATTTAATTCTACATTGTAGACATCATTTTCCATTATATTTTAATTTCATATATTTACCATTAAATCTATTAATGTACAAAGAAAAATTGATAAAGTCATCAAAGTCTACATTTTAACATTGCATGAATAAATGTTCAAATTTCCTGTAATTTGGGGGAAGCATGCCCTCATAAGTTGGTTTGTAACAGCTATCATGCACATTATATGTGATTTTTAATTTGTGCGTATTTAATTTTTTTATGAGTGAACTTAACACTGAACTGAACTGAATTCACCCTTTTCCCTTCATATGTTTTCACATGTTTTACACATATATTTACAATATGTTTTTGTTTTTGATTTTTAGTTTTACTGATAACAACCCCCTTTCTGTATATTCCCAAAACATTCACCTTTGCCTCTCTGCCATTTGATATTGTATTAATGTCAAATCCAAAATATTAACTCAGCATGTATTCTTCAAAAGATGCCTAGAGGCTTTGTAAGACTTTGTACTTTAAGAGGAACTAATTGTGATAGAGTCTTTGAAACGAGACCCACATACTGTACACTGTACACACAAATCACAATGAATTGCCTCACCCACAACATATATTTGCAATTGTACAAATTAAAAGAATAGAATTATAGTCATCCAACATCAGTCAAATTCTATTCACATTCAGACAATATCATGATATCTTAAATGAACCGGTTCAAACTAGATTTGAATACAATCACATTCAAGGGTGATGACAAGGCCCCGATATTTGTCCTATTTTGCAAAGTTTTTCTCGGAATTCCACTAAATGGGAGAAAGGGGTGACTGACACACATTTGAATGGGCCATGCTCTGGCACCCACTGGGCAGTGAACTTCTGACGGCCTCAGCCTGGCGTGAACTCTGCACCATGCAAAGGCTATATTTAGGGCTCTCTTAATTTTGCCCTATTGGTGTACATGTATGTGGTATACAATAAACATTTGTTCACAAAGTTGGGATCCATACAAAATACTGCTACAGCACATCTCTTTCCAAAAAAAAAACCCCTGTAATTTCAAAACTATATGTACTGTATGACCTACTGCAGGGCTCCACACTAACTTTTTTTCCTACTTGCCCTAAGGGCAAGTGAAATTATCACTTTCAGATTTTTACTTGCCTGAATGAAAAATTTACTTGCCCAAAAGAAAGAAATTAATAACATCAAAAAATCCCCCCCCCCCTAATTTAACCATTACAAGGCCTTTTTATAGCAAAAGGTGGGATTTGTGAATTTAAAAAGATTGGGTATATGATTGCACATCAAAAAACATCTATATGAATCAATCAGCTGAAATCATATCCAATGCGAAGATTATATAATAAACAACCTCTCATAGAGGACTTGGGGTAAAATAATGCAGTTTTGGTTGAAAATATGGACGTCGTTAAACTAAAATTCATCTTTTTCCATTTGCCTCAGGAGCAAATTTAAAAATCCGCGACGTCAACGTGCAACGTTGCCGTTCCAAATGTCCGATCAGCCCGATTAGCAATTAAGGTCGGCGCAGGCGATATCCGTTAGCAAATCAGAGGGCTGCGCTCGTCTTGCTCGGGGGTTCAGCAGTAACTGCAATTCGCATTTTGAGCAAAAATTAGAAACTCACAGAAGGAAACAACATTCTGGTAACATGTACGTTATTAGTTTTTCTCATTAAACAACAAAATTCATGACGTAGTGGATCTCCAGACTTTAACACACACATTTGTAAGTACTAAACTACCGTTTGGTATTGATAATGAAGGGAAGTAATGGACTTGCACATCCCTGCAAATCAATAACCCAATCTTTAAAGAGTCATAAATGAAGTACAATGAACAAAATAATGATGAAATTTAGTATAAGTTAACTGAACACAAAGTTTTAGACATGCATTTTGTCTGTTTTTGGTAAGATTTTTGGACATGTTTGCTCATTATTTCATGATCAAAATATTACTTGCCCAATTGGGCATGGAAATTGTAAAATTTTGAGTCTTTAATTGCCCAACATGTAATTTTACTTGCCCCGGGCAAGCGGGCAAGTGCTAGTGTCAAGCCCAAGTGTAATGTAAATGTAGTTTTGGTTGATAAAACAAACTCTTCATCATTCCTTCACAAAGTGTGGTATTAACATGCTGAACATCAGAAAGCAACATTACACCTACTGTTCTTTGTAACAAATAGTTATTTTTCTTTAATTATCAGAGTGCAGATATCACTGTTTGATCATTTCCACAGACTTTATTTTTCTCCAATTTCAAAAAAAAAATGAATTGTTTCATAGCATTAGCAGTAGATGATATAATTGTAGGTCTGTCTAAAAATGCAATCGGAGACAAAATCAATTTTCACCATTTACCAACAATGTATCACTGCCATAATAGCAGACCAGAAATGGCGTGTCAAGTTGTTATCGGGTCGTAACCTCTGACCCAAATTGTGCGGAATGTAAACGGCTAAACAATGAAAAGTCAAAGCCAAAATGACATCGCCAGTTTGGATTAGCTTCAAAGGTCGCAGTTATGTCCGACAGCGTGAATTTACAGTTCACATGTATGTTGTTATTTCCAGTAACAGCTTATTACCGGACTAATGTCTGGTCTTCTTCGGATATAAATCGTCGGGTATAAGTCGCACTATATCCAATAGAGTTATGTCCGACGATTGTTCTCACTGCAACTTTATATCTGACGCTTTTACCAACACAAGTTATGGCCGGTCACAAGCAACTTATGTCCGATCGTGTGGAAATGGCTTAAGTTGAAACCCAATGTCTCTTTTCACATGAAATCAAAGTAGTGTGATGTAATATTAGATCCTTTTCTCGGTCTGTTGAGTAAAAATATCAAATTGGGCAATATTTCTTGAATTAGACAAAAATACTGTTAAGGCCCTTCTGCCAGGAACTTATGCTAGGGCCCTTCTGCCGGTCAACCAACAAAATAACACCCTTACAATCAGCGGTATAAGAATACAAACTATCATTGTAATTTCATTTGTTGTTGAGCATTTACAAAAACAGCTCTCAATTTATCTCTAATAAAAGTGGAAGACTACATTGGATATTTTCTCACAAATTTGACAAGTTGTCAAAGACATTTTTTTTTAAAAGGGAAAAATGCACATTTTCTATTATCAGTGAATATTGATTTATTACCTCAAAATTCATTGTAACTTCATAATTTTTTACAAGGTGACAATACAAATTACATTATTAGAAAGGTAACCAGTATCTACCACTTTGTACACAACTTTTTTCTCAATCATGCATGTGTAAAAGTTGTTTGATGTTGACATCCATGTTGTGAGGAATTGTTTAAAAAATGCTCAACATATTAAAGATTAGTAACATGATTTGGAACATTTGAAAATGCCTTGAGAACCAAATGAGTTGAAGGATTTGTCTCTTATTTGTTTACTTAAGGAGAATTGAGCATGAACATTCTGATATTTTAATTCTATCAGGGCACGATAAAAATAGGACCCATAGAGAGCCACACAGCGGGTTTGCTTGCCAAGAGGGATATTGACATTAGTTATTTTATGAGTCAACGTTTGACTACAAGATTTCCACAGGAGAATTCTTGCATAGTTTACTTGATTCTAGAATAGTTTGAGCCCAAGTTGAGGCCTACCCCCAATCATGTTATTTACCTTTTATGAATTAATATGCCATGTTTGGAAATGGCAATATATCTGCCCAAAAAAAGAAGAAATGGAACAGTTCACTAATAGGTCAAAATTAAATTTTAATGGTTTTGATTACCAATTGGTCAGGTTCATGGTCTGATAATCTGTTTGATAGAGCACGACTAAATCTAGAAGCAATAAACGATCGCCCGTCTTTCCACAACTTTCTATTTCTGAATCCATCTTCTGCTCGAAATCGACCACAAAGCAGAGTCATGGAATGTGGGACTCGTAAAAAATGCGGCACATCGGACCCAGAGGAGAAAAAAACGCACTTGGACGAGGAGCGAGTATCAACACGAGATGAAGTATGTTCTGTGTCATTTCGAGAGGAAATTTGCATGTAAGCCTGTGTTTCCACGAGTAATTTCCTTTGTATTGACATCATCATCCCCCCATAAGAACAGTCATCAATCGAATTAAAATTACGGGCACATAAACTTCACTCGATGGCTGTAATAAAACATGATTTAACAAATGAATTTGTCTGCCAGATGGCCGCATGTGTCATAACTTGTGATGCTTCATTTCAAGTCTGACATGCTCCGCTGTATGCTCCGCAGATTCACATGAAGAATCTAGT
Source organism: Eucidaris tribuloides (assembly GCA_001188425.1). NCBI lineage: Eukaryota > Metazoa > Echinodermata > Echinoidea > Cidaroida > Cidaridae > Eucidaris > Eucidaris tribuloides. Next base: position 6,791 of record JZLH01S0633844.1, on the reverse strand, counting down.
CTGTTTCAAAGAATTTACTTGATTTGTTTATTTCAAGGAAATCGTCATCCGGCCCAGCCGGCCCAGGGTTCAATGTCCTCTAGATTCCGTGTTCCGATGCTCATTCCGCGAGACGCCCGTCTACTTCAGTTTAGAGATAATCCTCGTTTGGGTTTCATACAGGAGGTATATGTTTCGGGCTCGTTGTTTTTCCTCGATGATAAATTTTGGCACACACCCAAGAATGACTCAAGGCTTGTTAGTCAAGTTTTTGTTGTGTGAACTTGAGCACTTACGGTCTGTTAGTATGTTAAGCCTTTGTTACTTTCCATTTGTCATTCAATGCAACATACTAGAAGTGCTTTGTTGAAACCAAATTCAGCAGGAAAACATTTGTTTTTCACCTTGTAAAAAAAATATACACTGTTTGTAGAGACAGTGAATCTCTTTTGTATATCTAAAAAATAAATTAACATTTTATAAATTGCTGGTGTATAAGAGAATACTATTTAATAAGAGCCTTAAAGCTCAGTGACATGATTGGGAGAAATAAAAAATGCCTTCAGAACCAAACTGGTTGAAAGATGTACCAAATACATGTATTCACCAGCTGGAGTGGATCTCCTGGCTGGAAGAATTTGTCTTGAGTTTGTTTGCTTAAGGAGAATCAAGCATGAACATTCCAACAATTTATTTTTCTCAAGGCCTAAGAGAATTAAATCCCATAGAAAGCTACACATTAGTAGGGACAGCGATTTTCCATTTAACAGTAAATCAAAACTGAAAATCCTGTTTTGTTCTTTATTTTCATGTGAAAATTCATGGAATTCACCTTTGCAAAACGGAATTCTTGTTTTTGCTGTGTACATATTCTATGACAAAATGGAATTTCCATTTTTTAGTTCAAGTTGAAATGGAATTACAGGTTTTCAGAAATGGAAAAGAACATTTTTTGGAAACAGAAAATCACTGTCTCTACAACAGATTTGTCTATCACAAGGCATGCTGATGGAAGATATTTTAAAATGAGTCAACTTTTGACCGCAAAATTTTCACAGTTGAATCCTCGCACAGTTCACTTGATTCTATATTTTACCCCCAAGTTGAGGATTGCCCCCGATCCATGCCATTTACTGGAGATTAAGAACCAGATATCTCATGCTAGGATCTACGGAGAATGCATGTTATATCAAAATTAAATCATCTCCAACAGGTTAAGTGTACATCCACCTTATCTTTCATAGATTATCTACAATAGTCCTCATGAACCCATCGAAATTCATTCCAGGAAAAACTTGTTATTCAATTCTAGTGCATCAGTACAAATATTTTGACAAGACTTCTCTCCAGCCGAATGGGATAATCCTGAAGATTTAGCGCAGCTTACGCACACCTATCACATCGAATAATGCTTTCCTCCACGGGAAATTGAATTGTTTAATTTAAATGATGTGCAAAGTAACTGGACCCCGGCCAGAAAAAGAAAGTAATTGGATATTTCTGATGTGAAGTTCATCCAAATTTCACCGATTCTCTTCATTTTGATGAATTCATGTTGGTGGCTACAATGATGAGGCATATTGTGGAATTATGTATATTAAATATGTATCGTCCCCCTAGTCAACGTCAATTACGGGTCGGAACTCCGACCGAAAATGCAATTTCCCCAGTGGCAGGGATGACCTGCAAGTTTGATGCGTATTTTCAGCTGTCTTGAATTTTTTTTAAACATAAAAATTGCAAAAAGTGATTGTTTGAAGAACAATGATTACTTTTGTTACTTTATCATCTACCTCCGTTCTGCCGGATGGAGGGAAATATAATAATTATGAGATGTTCAATGTTTGGGTGCCCAGTAACATTTGTGACTTGAAAGTTTGAAGAATGTGCTTCTTTGTCAGTGCTGGGTATGGCTGCATTTTGTGAAGTCTTTATTTCTGTCCTGTTAAATTTTGTCAAATTTTAATTCATTAAAGGCAGAGCTTTTCTTTTGCATGCCTACACTGGTAAACAGAAAAAAAAATGCTGTTTTTAGAACCTTTCACAAAATATAGGAGGTAGAAACTCAGTCTCAGTGGATTGTCTCATAGAGACTAACACCTTCTAGCATACACTGTAGAACCATGGACCTAGGTCCATGGTAGAACACACTAAGCTGACCGTTGGTTTGGGGGGCATTTTTCAAATTCCATGTAATTACTGATCTTCAGATTTCACAGACACGTCTTTCATATATAGCCTCGGGGCATGAGTGATCGTTTGCTGTAAAGCGAGGGGGGTGCAAATGAGATTCTCTGCCTTTGAAGGCAAGGTTTACCCTGACGTCAAGTTGGTTTTGATAAAAGCAGAACCATGAGAGGGAACATATTAACGAAGGTTTGACGAAAATCCATCAAAGAATAACAAAGTTATGGAATTTTACATTTGTGACGTCACTTGCGAGCAGCTCCCCATATGTCGTGTGATATAAATTCCATAAAGTGCCGTTTTCTCAGAAATTTGAAAATGATTTTACCTGTGCATTCAATGTATTATCGGAAACATTATTTCATACAGGCTTCTATGAGAAAACCCCATTCAATTATCATAAACCATGAAAAAAATGGCAATTTATGGAATTTATATTACATGACATATGGGAAGCTGCTCGCATGTGACGTCACAAAATGAAAACTTTGAAACTTCATAATGCTATTATTCTTTGGTGGATTTTCGCCAAACTTTCATAAATATGTTTTTCTAATTTTTCTGCTTCTATTGCAACCAACTTGACGTCAGGGTGAACTCTGCCTTTAAATTTTAAACCTGATTACAACTCTGATCCCTAATGCAGCACGTGCACATCGTTCTACCTAAAAAATACCTACAGGTATGGTTGCTGGAGATGTACTGTTAGTATGACCTTTTGAAAACTATTAAAATCTAATCATGTGATTTGCCATTGAGATTATACTGTGCAGTTCCTTCCAGCTGATTTGAACCATCAACCTTTTAATTCTGAATGCATGTCACCACTGCACCACAGACCACTGCAAAGACTGTTGGATTTTTAAATGTTCTTTACAAAACAGATCAATGGATAGACTAATTACTATCACTGATAATATTGGCAACATAGATACTGTTCTCCGACATTGTACATTCAACAGTTGCTTAAAACATTGGAGGACCAACTGTCAATTGTCATATATACACGCTTTTTATATTAACAAAGGCTGACGTGTGATTTTTTTTTTATAACATGTGTATTTTTGTAATTTCGTCAAGTGTGGCAAACATGAACAAAAATCCTAAACTCGAAGGAAACCGGCCAAAAATGCCAACTCACAAAGAGTGATATGACCAATTATCATGTGACGTGATCAAGCCTGAAGACTTCAACCTTGAAAAACACACTGGGGGAAACAGATGTAGGTTAGAGTGCCATGGGAGGAATTGTTGAAACTAGGCAAATTAGTTGAACTTGGACTGAATGTAGAGCAAATATAAACATGACGTCCCAATACTATGTTCTTAGTATTTGCTGCGTACTTGGTTTCGGTATACACCATCCATCTCAAACACAGGTGCACTGTATGCAAACCATTACAGTGGTTGTTTTTAAACCATAGGTAAAATGTGTGTTCACCATTACCCCCTCCCCCTCCCCCCTACCCCTCCCCCCCCCCTAAAAAAAACATTATATTTAGACTGATTTTTCACAAATGGAAGAGTTTCAGAGCATGCAATTTTCAGGGCATGATTAGATGACATACATCTAAGCACAATAACAGGAGAAAAACTCATCTTTCGTCATATAATTACACACTGGACTTAACACTGAATGTTTTGAGTACATGTACACATTTGATAAAACTTTAGAAATCACTTCAAGATTGTCCTGTTTTATTTTTCTTAGCCTTCAACGAATTTCAACCAATATCATTTCTGAGGTTTGTGCTGCATCTTGTGGAGAAATACTGGAGACTAAGACTAAAACACTGAGAAGTGAATAAAATCCAAATAGCCCCCTCTGTTGGCAACTTGTCTATTTCTTACATTCATTCCTCTGAATAGGTAACTAGAATCAGTAAAGGGCAGAGTATTCTCTTTAAGCAATACAGCATTTTCTTAGCAATACTTCTATTAATACAATTGATTCTTAATAAGGCATGGTCTAGAATGTTGAAAACATTACAGCTTGCTAGAAAATACCCAGCATAGTTAGAATCTCCACCATAAATGTTCAGTGTGGTATGAAATACCATTTAATAATTTAAAGTGATAGGCTAACATTGTGGAGCTTCAATTTACAAAATTGTCAAACTTTGATAGCTGAGCTAAATAGTAGTGTTCAAATGGACACATAAACACCCTGGAATACAAAAGTTTGGAAATTTATGATGCCTCTGGCAAGATATGAATGAATGAACAATTAATACTCGGGGCGAGTACAAAATAACCTAAATCTACGCACAGTAAGTCTATGGGAGGAAATGGGTAGGTGAATCCGGTCCACTTACGATTTTCACTATTTTAAAGCACTAAATTATCATTTTGAAATACAATTTTTTTTAGGGCTTTATTTTTGGACCTTAACACAGACACTTGGAGGAACATGTAGCTCACATTTTTTTATCTGCGGTAAATGTTAGCCAGTGGCTGTGACCTATTTTAGAGGGGTTGGAAAATGGGCAACGAAATCATCCACAGTTTTTAAAGGTCCATGGTCAAGTTAGAATAGAATACCACCCTAATTGATTTAAATAATTAAAAGAGAAACAGATTTTTGCTCGTTTTTCCCCCACAATGTAATTTGCACAGCCTCGGTCAGGTAAGTACACCAGTCATTTTTCTCCAGCGGCCTGCATATTACACATACACAGTTGTTGTGGCATCAAAGCAAAAGCTGACCAATCAATTTCAGACACATTTTTATTGAAAGTATTTGAAATTTCAAAAAGTCAAATAAATCAACTTAAAAACTATTTTAATGAATCACATCTTAACAGTAGACCTTTAAACTTTTATATACATTTTGCATTCTGCCATAGGTACATGTGTGGTGTATCACACAATAGAATACATAGTACATGTATTTTTCTATGAACAAGAAATGTTCCTTTAGAAGGATTAATGTACGATGACATACATCATGAGGGAGGGAGCAGAGGGGGAAGGGTGAGTTTTCCTGTCACCAAACAAAGCGGGGGAACGCGGACGAAAGACTTGCGCCACAACTCCGGAAGCGTGTCGTTAATGGTCATTAGCGGATGGCCGCCCCCCGGCCATCGATTGAGACAGGAACTTGTTAAAATTGAGGGTCAATTAGGGTCGTGTTGTCCGGTAGCGCTCATACGTAATACGCCGAATCCCCCTGTCCGTTACTTCTTTGTTCTCGGGGAACGACTGGGCAAAGTGCCCAGCATATAACTGGACTTATTTTGTACGGTATGTCGTAATGCCAGGTGTTGTTTGCGCGACAGATACGTATCGCAAAATGACGTAAAGGAAGATGAGCCACGTTTATGACTCGTTTACTTTGCGCTGTCAATTGTTGGAGAGAATATTATCTCCTTCCTCGACAAGATATTTGGGATGCCGTGCTTGTGATTTTTTTTTTTTTTGTCTTTCCATCAAATATTTGTGCTTAACTGTTGTTCAGAAGATTAGTTACAAACGATAGTATCGTTGACATGTAATGACATCAGAATTGGATCCGTTTCAATATAGTCGGATACAGAGTAACATAACATTGAAGAAACATAATTTCTTGACAGATAACAGTGCCTGTGATTTTTTTTTCTGTCCACCAAATATTTGCGCTTAACTTCTGCGCAGGAGATTAGTTGCAGAAGATAGTATCGCTGACATGTAATGACATCATTATTGGAACCGATTCAATATATGAGATTGTCAGACACAGATAAAACTTAAAGCCCAAGTTAGTTTGTGGGAATTTTTTTTCATTTGAAACGCTTTTGCCCAAAAGTCATATTCCCAGCAATAACAGAATTCTCGCTATGCTCTTTAGTTTTTTTTTTTTTAGTTTTTTTTTTCACTAAAACCTAACAGATGATGTTCGACTCGCAACAGTTTCAACTTTGTGTAGGTTCTTGTTGCAGTGATGGAGCTCAAGGCGACCATTCTGAGTCACAAGGTCCACTGAAAAGATATTTTTCACATAGACTTTCACAGAGTGACTCATCGAGGGCAAGGCGAAGGCCGGCAAAATCTGCGCGCTGCCGAGCGCCGAGGCTTCGACTATCATTCTCTGCTTGTATGAACAACTGACTTGTTCAGTGGTCATGTTTACTACACATGGTGCACGGCCATCATTTAATAAATTAAAGTAAATGTATTTTCAATTTGATACATGTATGCGGTGGTTTTTTAAAATTAATATTCTACAAAATGTCATGCTCTGGGAATGCTTACAATTATCAGAAGGGGTGCACGCTCGACGACTCCAAATTATATTAGCATTTTTCTCCATAGCCAAACACACACAGACGCTGCTCACTTGTTGTGTCGCTACTTTAAAAACTAATCGTTCATAACGAGAAGCGTGCAACGAAACGTGTCGACAGAAATAATAACATATTTCTGCTTTGATTCAAAAGGGAGACGGATACACTTGCGCTCGCTAAGTTTGATGTCGAATTTTTATATTTAAAGGTGACAATTTTTGGCCAAGCACCAATATAAAAATCAACAACCATAAATTGAACTTGGCTTACAGTCAATGTGTTGTAATTTACATACATGAACATACATTATTTATTATGAATTAAGATGTGTGAGAAAAAAATTGTTATTTTAATCATATATTA
>JZLH01S0633835.1:7864-26361 GCA_001188425.1 Eucidaris tribuloides | reverse complement strand
ATAATAATAATAATAATAATAATAATAATAATAATAATAATAATAATAATAATAATAATAATAATAACAATGATAATAATAATAATAATAATAATAATAATAATAATAAATAATAATAAATAATAATAGTAATAATAGTAATAATAATAATACTAATAATAATAGGGTAAAATTTTAGGGCGGGCGAAATCCGTCGGGAAATTTTCGCGGCCCCCAAATTTTTTCACGGCCAAATTTGCGGCCAAATCAGCAGCTCGAAAGTCGCTCAGCAGAGGGGGGGGGGAGGGGAGGGGGCAATTTTCGAGGCCAAAAAAAAAAAATCACGGCCAAATTAGAAAAAAATAGTGGCGCCCCTGTCTGAGTCTGAGCTACATAATAGTGATCAAATGGAAAAGAAAACATGCAAGTGAAAATTGAAAATGAGTGAATTCAATTGCGGATAGCGTGAATGCATCGCCTCGGCGCAGAGGGCGCTTGCACACCTGATGCAGAGCGGGTTTACAGAATGACCCTGTGATCTTATAGGACTCGATCACATTATTCTTAGTCATATGCATGCACGAGTCATACACAATATTATCCTTTTGTAATTGATTAGTAATTTATCTCAGGAATAATTTTGCCATTATGGTCTTGTAGTAGTAGTAGTAGCAGCAGCAGCAGCAGTAGTAGTAGTCATAGTAGTAGCAGTAGTAGTAGTAGTAGGAGTAGTAGTAGTAGTCGTAGTAGTAGTAGTAGTAGTCGTAGTAGTAGTCGTAGTAGTAGTAGTAGTCGTAGTAGCAGCAGCAGTAGTAGTAGTCGTTGTAGTCGTAGTAGTCATAGTAGTAGTAGTAGCAGTCGTAGTAGTAGTCGTAGTAGTAGTAGTCGTAGTAGTAGTAGTAGTCGTAGTCGTAGTAGTCGAAGTAGTCGTAGTAGTCGTAGTAGTCGTAGTAGTAGTAGTAGTAGTCGTAGTAGTAGTAGTAGCAGTAGTAGTAGTAGTAGTCGTAGTAGTAGTAGTCGAAGTAGTCGTAGTAGTCGTAGTAGTCGTCGTGGCAGTAGTAGTCGTAGTAGTAGTACTAGTCGTAGTAGTAGTAGTCGTAGTAGTCGTAGTAGTAGTAGTAGTAGTAGTAGTAGTAGTAGTAGTAGTAGTAGTAGTAGTAGTAGTAGTAGTAGTAGTAGTAGTAGTAGTCCGTAGCTCCTGTCGTAAGTAGTCGTAGTAGTCGTAGTAGTAGTAGTGGCAGAAGTAGCATTTATTTCCGTAACAATAAAAAGACCGATCTTACCTTAATTGAGTCGTCCAGGAAACCAAACAGAAAGTGCATTTTATTTCCTCCTGTCTCACTCGATGCATTTTATTAACTAATTAATATAATGTGTCACTCTTTGTTTTGCTAGTTACTTGGTGTATTTCAGGGAAAGGGAATTATAATTTCAGTCACACAATATAGTTGTAGCCTAGGTAATCATTTATCATTCATAATGTCCCTACTGTCAAAAGTTTTATTTTTTTTTGTTCGTGCGTGCGTTTGTTTGCTTGCTTTTCAATGCTAATTCCAGAGCCTTCATTGCCACTTTGAACAGTTACGTCGGACTACATTCAGAGTGTCATAGCGACCTATAGAATCTCGGCTTTTGAAACAATGACCAGTAGGTATATATCCATGAAATAAAATCATTGACAACGAAAGATGAAACGAATGTCACGTTGTACACTCTTACAAATCCCGGGTCAGACTGACTTGGAAAAGAATTCGTTGGGGGCACACCCGGAAAAGGGTCAATTTTAACCAAATTCCGAGTCTGGGTTGACCAAAATATGAGTCAAACTGACTAGGATTTTGGTCAAACTTGACCCGGAATGTGGTTAAACCTGACCCTTTTCCTGGTGTGCCCCCAACGGATCCTTTCTCCGAGTCAGACTGACCCGGAATTTTTAAGAGTGTACCTTTACACGGCGGGGATACATTTCCAACTTAACCACCCCTCTGGATGTTATCCCATTCTGTGCGGGTTACTTAAGTTAATACTATATTGTCCGTGGTTTAGAAATGAAATACCGCGATATTCTGAATGCCTGTGAATATTGTTTATTTTGGGAAGGATGGGACAATTTATCACGGTATATGGTCATATCTGACGTCATGAAGCCATAATAGTAATACACACTAACACACAGTGGCGTCACTATGATTATCTTGGAGTTAAAATAGCAAATGTACAGACTGAAGTAGTCATAATATATTTCAGGACTAACCATTTATTTCAATGAATTAATCAACCAGAATGTAAAACAGGCAGGAATGACACAACAACTTGATCATTAATGGGTATACTTTGGCCTATGTAATTACGTCATTTACGTACTGCTTCATTCATTAACAAACAAATGTTGTTTTCAGTGTTAGTCTTGATTTTAGGCGTTAAGGTGTTTTGTTAATCATTTCATCGTTTCTTCTCCTTATCTGAATGATAGGCCTCTTCCAATAAAGGTGTAAACTACATGTAATCATTAACCCCAACCCCTGGACCAGTCACATGGTAGCCTTATCTGCATTTACAAGTGATGTAAGGAAGGAAACAAAATATATGCGATCAGCTTAAAGGGAGAAGGAGCCAGCAACTAACAGGCATAAGTTAAGAAAAAAAAATGAGTTCTTGCCAACCAATCAGATCGCACGTGCACTGGTCTGGAGCTGACCATGCGTGACCGATACATGCCACCCGACGTGTGTTAGTCACGTCGTGGTAATGTATGCACTGTTTGAATCGACAAGCTCCTCGTTCTATAGCTTTTTCTGCAAGTTTTATCCCGGGATAAAACTTGCAAAGACGCATAATAAACACAAATTTACTAATTTATAGGGCCTTGCTGAGGGATCTCACAGTACCCCTTATTTAGGTTGTCTTTATCACCATGTACCATAATTCTCACAATACTCACAATGTCATTTTTTCTTAACTCATGCCTGTTAGTTGCTGGCTCCTTTTCCCTTTAAGAGTTGATCTTGGCGCAATCACATACCACACCCACACAACACACACACACACACACACACACACACACACACACACACACACACACACACACACACACACACACACACACACTGGCAAACGAACAACACATACACACACGCGCGCAAGCACATTGGGTCAGACAAGCATCGGATGATCTCAAACTACTAATAGTATTTTGATCCGAAGTTTGAAGCGTGCTATAATTACAAGGATTTAAAATAAATCCTGATTGGCGGCATGGTTAGGGACCAATCGATTTTTGAATATAGATTTAAATCTTAACGATGTATATTTAAGTCACAAATACTTAAAAATTTAAATTTTTCAGATCTAAATGTAAATCCAAAAATCGATTTGTCCCTTACTACAGCCGTTCGGCATTTATTTTAAATCCCTGTAACTTACACTTGTTCTTTTGTTTCTACTGTTTTACGCTATAGTTGTGAATGCTGGTCCACGGTCCACCAACGCATATTTTTTGCACTCTACCCTTTAATGCCAATATTACAGACTCTAACTTGCAAAAGATTTTACTTTCCTATACACTGGACCGCCGTTTTGCTTATTGTCAAAGGGACTGATAAATTCCATTACACAAGAAGATGAGGAGGGGGCATGCTCAGATCACGCTCACATTAGGATTAGATTTCGGGGGGCTGATGGAGGTTATTTGAATTATGGACCATTTGTTTGGTAGTCAGCCGTGTGTGGATTGAGCCATACTTTGTCCATTATTTTGAGGCGGAAAGAATGACTATAACTGAACGAGAGTGGAGGCACTAACGCACATTTTTATTGATGCAAGCTAAATTATGAACGAAGAACCAACTACATGTACTACATATGGAGATCGTTTCCTAGGGCCATTTAGGACTGGTTCCGTGGTAAAGACAATCCTTCCGGCTTGAGACGAGGCTAATCCTAAGACGACCGCAGAACAAACAAGTATCCACAGTTACAATACCATAATTACTTATGATATCACTATTTTTGGAACATATTTTTGGAACATGAATTATACGACACCACAACTAAACATCTAATTTCCGCTACGGTCGAATTGTTGGTCCGTGCTGATATGTTGCTCGTGGTCATATTCTTCGTTTCGTCAAACAGCAACGCTAAATCACACCGTCCATGGCCAAATGACAAACGTTTTGAACTATCCTTATCTTAAAGGCATTATATAACAATGTTTCCAGTTTAAAAAATCTGAGCTACATGATTCCACATGCTACCAGTGTCTCTGATACAGTCTAAAAATGAAGCCCTCAAAAAATTGCAGATTAAAACGATCATTAAGTGCTTTAAAAAAGTGAAAATCATTGAGAGACCATTCCAGCTTTCCCCCCATAGACTGCTGTGTTGCAAAATTTCCTATTGGCTGAGAATAAATTAATGTGCCAATTTGTATCTGCACGTATTGTACTAGTGACAGCATAACTGTCCAAACTTTTGTGTTCTAGGGTGTTTATTTGTCCATTCAAACACTGTCAGATATGTCAGATAGCAAAGTTCGACAATTTTTTAAACCGGTCTTCCATAGTGTTATATAGCGTCTTTAAGATGTCATATTATTATTATTATTATTATTAATTTATTAATTATACTGCGATTTTCCAATTAGCCCCAAAGCGCTTGTAATTGTGTACAACTATGTAATCTTAGACTACAATCTACTAAAAAGATGGATTTTTAATGCCTTTCTGAAAAAAGTTATTGATGATGTCTTATTGTAAGTTTCAAATTATTCCAGTATTTTGAAGCCGACACAGTAAAAGTTCTATCACCGGCTAATGTTGGAGTAATTGAATATGTGAGACAGGGAGGGCCACTGGCTGCCATAAGTGCTCTGGTGGGTGTATTATAAATTCAGATAATTACTTAAAATACTCTGGAGCCAGGTTATTGAGTGTGCTATAGACAAACAAGAGTAATTTGAAAATTCAAAGGAAGCCAGTGTAGGCCTACTTTAAAGTTCCCAAGGTATTAGAATAAGTTATATTACTATTTGTACCCGTTATTATCAAAATCCGCACAACAAATTTAATTTTAGTTGTCAATTAATGGTAAATTAATCATAATTTTGTGTGGAGCTCTACAACTGGACAAGATGATCACAAGACAGTAAAAATAAAAATCATGTTGCAGTTAACTCCAAAAATATCACAAATGAGTGTAAAATATTCATATTTGTCATCGTAATTGCTGAATATTTTGACGTTGTTGTAATCCCCTTACGGGTCCCTTCACCAATTTCTCAAAAAAATGGAAACGTTTTAGGGCGTGTGATTTTTAGGGAATTAACAGATCATATAGGTCAAAACACAACTGGAGAAAATATCACTTTTTACCATTTACCAAAAGTATACAGTCACAGTCGTTGAGGTTTTTAAACTTCCTGTTTGTAACACAAAATTCCTATGGGTCATCCTTTTAACTGTGGAGATTACCTGAAAGGCAAATTGTCACTAGACGTAATATGATTTCGTGCAAACATCATCAGGGTCTCAGTTTTATGGACTAAGATTGTTGCATACTGCCCTCTCTCGTTGTACTTTCGTCATTAAATAATTGTCTTCATTCGTGTCGACGAAAGAAAACATGATTTTCGTTTCGTGTTGTATTAATATGTAATGAAATATTTGCATCCATTGTAAGTTCTGGTTTTGTTTGTGAAAATTGATTTGATATCATTTCAATAATGAGACTGTTTCTCTTTTCGCTAATATAAATTATTTTCAAATTAAAAAAAAATGGTCGGGAACCTCTTTGATGACATGATTGAAATACCGTATTTAGACAATTTCAACGTTTTCAATAATAAGTAGTTGTAATATCGCCCATGTTAATGTTCAACGAAGCGAAGATCGCTTTTGTGCTAAAAACATAATTATGATAAATTCCATTTTCGTGTAAATCATTTACGGTTTATAATTTAATGAGCTCATTCATTAGTGTACATTAACGGCGTATGGACCGTATCCTTTGGGGATACCGTATTGGTACATAGCTGGAGGGGGAGCAAAGTTAGCTGTGCCCCCTCCCCCCCCCCACCTGTTGATCGGCAAAAATATAAAACATAATTATTTTTTGTTTGTATTTGTATTTATTTATTCATCGAATTCAAGATCATGAAAAGTACAAATATTTACAAACGAACAACAGTGAAAATAAGAGACAGAGAGATCGAAAACGGTAGGAGCGCCCATTCAGCTCCGTCTATACAAAGACATGGCTGATCTACCGTGCCGTCCGAGGCCAATAATACATAGATAATTGCTTACTTTTTTATCAAACGCAATAAAAACAAAATTAAGCATGACAATGCAGTAAATAAATTTATGAAGTTACGAAGATTCAATAAACATTTTATGGGAAATTTGGGACAAAGGAATTTAACTTAGTAATTAATTAATTATGACTATCGGAGAGTTTTAAATCAAGAGGGAGGTAATTGTATTGTTGATCACCTTTTGATTTTAAAGTGATAGGCTAACATTGTGGAGCTTCAATTTAAAAAATTGTCAAATTTTGATATCTGAACTACATAGTAGTGTTCATATGGACAAATAAATACCCTAAAATAAAAAAGTTTGGAAAGTTACACTGCCAATGGCAAGTTATGCATGCAATAAAAAAATTAAAACTCGGGGCGAGTTTAAATAGCCTAGGTGTACACACAGTAAGTCTATGGAAGAAAATGGGCAGGTGAATCCGATCAACTTACAATTTTCACTTTTTTAAAGCACTGAATAATCATTTTGAAACACTTTTTTTTTTTCATGGCGTCATTTTTAGACCTTATGAAAGACAATGGTAGCATGGGGAATCGTGTAGCTCAGATTTTTTAACTGTGGTAAATGTTAGCCAATACCTTTAAAAGAATTCATGATCTTGTGAAAATTTAATCATTAAAGACAAAATTTAACAAAGTTTCAAGTTTACATAATTCTAAGCTACATAGTCCTTCATGCTATGTGTGTCTCTGATAAGGTCCAATAATGAAGCCCTGAAAAAATTGTACATCAAATTAATCACGAGTGCTTTTAAAAGGTGAAATTCATTCTCCACCTGAGATTAAGTCATTTGCTGATATTCATCTGCGTAATAGCATAACTGTCTAAGTTTTTGTGCTCTAGTGAGTGTGTTTGTCATTTTGTTCAGATGTCAAAGTTTGACTTTGGTGCTCCCGCAGTGTTAAATAGTATCTACGGTATAAACTGCATGACAGGTTATGAATTATTTTAAGAACGGGTACATGCAAAGAGAATAAGTTAGTCAGTCAGTATTGATAGTTCTACCAATAATATGCTAGTAATGACAGGGTAAAATCTTTACTAGCAGGACTATAAGGAGAATATATTAGATATAATTTACACAGATTCCCACTTCGCCTTCTCAGAATGACGGAATATTGGAACGCTAACTCGCTGTCTTCACTTGAGGGCGTTGTTCCTTGAAGGGCTCTGGTAAAACGTGTATTCCGTTTATATACAGCGTGTCCCAGAAAAAAAAAATGTCCCTCTGATAGATCACAGAATAATTACCAAAATGAAGTCTTATACTCAAATAAGTTTACATATTTAGAAAGCCCACTTAATTGTGTAATTCCTGTGAAAATTTCAAAGGTCTCGCTTCATTGGTTTTGAATACACAGGCATTTATGTAACAGCAGTGCTTTTCGGCCCATTCCAAGTTTGATAAAAAGAAATGCATACTACAGGTACAAGCATACCATACGACCATATCTTGTTCTTGTTTTTTGTTATAAGTCAAATTCATTCACTGTGTTCTATAATGAAAACCAATCAAAGTTCAGTTTCACGGGTCATGTTTGCTTTCACAGAGTGTGTTCCACTTATGGTTTGTCCTTCCTCGTCCAGCTTGTAAACTTGTATTGTTCTGCTGCTCATCCTTCCACGTGATTTCCATTCAGGCTGATGCATCGATGCACCGCTGCAAATCTGGAATGGGCTGCTGACTGCTGTTAGATAATAGACTGTGTATTCCAAACCAATGAAATTTTCACAAAAGTAAGAAAATAAATGTAATGGCTTTTTATATCTGAACACTGACTCCAGATTGACACTTGATTTTGGATTTAATTAAACACGCTGTAGAGAGTTCGACAATCCTTGATTTGAACACCATTTTGTGTCTTATGCAATGAAACATTACTTTACATTTCTATTCAATTGCGATGACACCTGGTGTTGTGAATAAATAGAATTCGCACGCCATTTTGTGTCCAAAAAATAAGACGTTCATGTCGCAACTCTCTCTATCAAGGGACTCTAGTCAACGTACATTCTAGAGCGATCACACTTTAAATAATCCATCCCTTTATGTAGTAGAGGTGAAAGGTGCGGCTTGCATTTGGGGGCGATCATTCACTCTGTGAAAAAAAATTAGTCTTATGATTTTCAATAGAATTAATTGTTGTGGCTTTTGTGCAGAAAAGTGACGTGATTTCCTCGCGGAAGTCCTCTTTACTACAATAGCAGTGTCATTTATACGATCAGAAACAAGCTAATGATATTGGTTGCTAACCGCGAAAACAAATATTGTGACGTATTACGGCTGGCATGGAGGTATGAGCCCCCAATCAGCGAAAAAAGAGAGGAGGAGAAGACAGGGAGAGACAGAAAAATGGGCAAAAGAGGCAAAAAGCCTTAAGCCCACTCTAGAATTACGTATAACACCGCAATTTGATCAACGTAACTTTAATAGTCTGTAGCATTAATTTCTACATACTGTATACACGTTTGTAATTGTGTGTTGGTTCAATCATTTTGCCGTTGCCACTGAGCAAAATGGCATATTCGAATGTCAAACAAAATATTTCTGACATTCTGTGATTTTTTATTCGGATAGAGATGGTGAGAAAACGAAGTCCTCATATGAACGCAACACTTTTTTAAAAGGTTTCACCAAACACGATTTTCAACTCGAAAGTTGAACTAAAATGCCAAGATTTCGCAGATTTTTAACAACGGTTCGATTGTAATTGCATTTCTTTGACGCAAATCTGAATGATACCGGAAAATCATTAGGGAAAAGTTATAAAACATGAATAATTCTGAACATAAAAAATGGAAATGTACGGGCATTTTATAATCAGAAAAATTACGGGCAAGGTAATGCTGTTTGCTGTTCTGCTTTCAGATTTGATAATGGAATGGTATGTATGTCTTTCTGCACACAGAAAAAAGTACAAAAATTAAGTCAAAAATGTAAAATAGGAACTCCACAATTTGTTGTGTAAATTGTACCTAAGAAGTGAATTTTACACAAATTTATGTAAACTATATTTGCATAACGTTTTTGTAAATTTTGCCTAACATGTAAATTTAAGAGATATTATGTAAATCATTATGTTAAATGCAAATATAGTTTACATAAATTTGTGCAAAATTCACTTCTTAGGTAAAATTTACACAACAAATTGTGGAGTTCCTATTTTACACTTTTTACATTTTTTATTTTAATTTTTGTAATTTTTTTCTGTGTGTGATATAACATTTTATAAATGACCCTGCTTGGGATTTAATTCGTATATGGAAACGCGAGTGTCGAGAAAAAAAAACGAAATAAGCCACATTCATATCCGGTATAGAACAGGATTAAGGTTGAATTGATTTGCACCGGCGACGCCGGGATAAATTAAACCAAGGTTGTCACGTTCTCTAATTCTCAAAACGCCAGATTACATGCAAATTTCAGTGAAACAACGCCAAATTTGCATTTGATGCATTTTATGGACAGCATTACTAGCGTAGCCAAAGGGGGGGGCAGGGGGGGGCAGTTGCCCCCCCCCCCAATAATTATTTATTCGAATTTTGTCGTACAAGAAGACTTCCTCGCTACATGCGTACGCGACAAATAATAATTTTATACAGCCGACGAAATACTCTTAGTAAACGCGACAAAAAGATATTGAAAAATTACATTTCAATGTAAAAATCATTTTTTGCTACGCAAGCCGCTCGCTTCCGCTCGCTCTGCAATAAGTGATTTTCTTCATGTCAGGCTGTGTTTTTCGGTAACGACAGCGGCAAACCGCCTTGTTCATGAATACTTATGATTGATGCACATTGAACGTTAGCGGTATGGTAAGTCAACTTGAGCTCCAAGTGATACTACACAGACAACTTCCAAATAACCGCACCCGAACGATCATGTTTACGACAAATAATGTGTTACAGCCTACAACATTAAACTGTTTGAAAGATTCAACATTTCAGCAACTGCTGTACATTTAGGAAAAAATCTTGAAAAAGAAAGAACGGCTAATTTAATACCGGGCACATAGCTCCACCATGTGACTGATGAAATATTTTGCCCATTCGGCCCGTCTTCGCTCGTCACACAGGCAGCGCTAAATCAAAAGCACATCAAACTGCCTTTAATTTGCACCACACGTTTCCTATCTCATAGATTTCTGAAGAAGTTTCTTTCCTCAGCAGAATGTCGATATAACAAAATTTGTTGCATTGATATACTTGTGGTTCCTATAAATTAGCAGTACTGGTGAGGTTGCGAATATAAATAACATCAGGCCATCAGCAAGCTTGTTACGATTGTAGAAATATAATTCTCCTCAATCTTTCTTTGACTTGAAAATCTATTGAATTCTGAACGCTCGTTCGCATTCGCCTCACTCGCGCATACATTACCATATAGTAGAAGCATAGTTTCGTTACAATAAGAAACTTTTTAAAACGTTTGAAAAACGATTTCTCGGCGAAAAAGCATCGGACCTTTCTACGAACGCACGAGAAAAGTTTTCTGGATCGTTTCGTGTATTATGGGAATATACTCTTATATGCTGTATCAGTAGCGATCTACAAGGGGAGGTAAGTTTACGCACCCCCCCCCCTTGGCTGCAGGGTGAAGATTGTATGTCTTATTTATGTTTAGTAATTCAGGAAATACAAAACGTAATACAAAATTTTATTTAAACGTGCAAAACAAATTTATACACATATTCTCCAATTTGCGCGCTTCCGCGAAACATATACAGTTTTTTTAATTTTCGGGGCTCTTCGCGTGTAAACATACGCATTTTTTTAATTTTACACGCAAACATACACAATTCTAAAATTTTCGGCGCGCTTCGTTCGCGAACATGCATTTTTTTTCTCCCATCACCATTCTTCAAAAAAAAAAACCCTTACCAAAAACCTAGATACACCCCTGTGTATTAATTATTCACTATCATCGTAAATCATTTCACTGTTATCATAACACAACATGAATATGTCGGTACGTCGGGAGTTTGTCGGTACATTCGAGTGTCTTGCCCCCCCCCCCCCAAGGCAAAAAGCTGGCTACGCTACTGGACAGCATTGCCTAGATGTGGTTGCGTTTTAATCAGTTTATAACACTTTTGAAACTTCTGCCACAGCCGTACATGCGCACCGCTACTCTTAGACGCTTGTGGCACCTATTTTACTGAAAATCCCATGAAAATCGGGTTTTATAACGGGTTTTATAATGATTTTTAGGTATGCCATGGGAAAACGCCAAAAAATGCCAAAACGCCGTTTGGCATACACTTTGAATTTTTCAATGAAACGGTAACAAAACACGCTAAAGTTAATGTTTTTGGCGTTAAAACGCCAAAATGCCAACCATGAATTAAACCACCGGTGTTTTAGCTTCGAAACAGCACCGAGATTTTAATTTGCATTGGTCAGAACAATTTTATGCGGAACAATAATGGCGGAACCGGGGGTTACGGGGCACCCCCCCCCTGCAAAAAAGGGGTTAAATGTGCCCTTAAAAGTAAATGACATGATTGGGGGTAGTCCGCAACTTGGGCTGAAACTATTCTAGAATCAAGTAAACTATGCAAAGATTCTCCTGTGAAAATTTTGTAGTCAAACGTTGACTCATTCTGAAATTACTAATGTCAAAATCCCTCGTGGCAGGCAAACCTGCTGTGTGGCTCTCTATGGGTCTTATTTTTATCGTGCCCCGATAGAATTAATGTTCATGCTTGATTCTCCTCAAGTAAACAAATTAGAGGCAAATCCTTCCTGCTGGGAGATCCACTCTAGCTGGTGTATAGTTGGTATATATTTCAACTCATTTGGTTCTTGAGGCATTTTCAAGTGTTCCCAATCATGTCACTAACCTTTAATTGGTTTTTGCCCATTCTGAGTTAAGTGACACCTTTTCTAACTCACCTTTGTCCCTGTAACTTTCTTTTTTCTTTTTCTTCTTTTTTTTGGGGGGGGGGTTACTATTCATTGTTATGTTTTCTTTTTTCATCATCTTTCATGACCCAAACCGTGACACATCATACTGTATGAAGGAGACACAAATTGGGTAAATTGCTCAACAAAGTGGCGCATTTTGAGACTAAAAGGGCTTCTTTTTCATTTCAGTGCCACAGTCATTAGGGTAGCAAAAATTGGGCTCTCCCCTCTTTCTGCCCAAATACCACCCCATAAAACATACATGCAAAACAAATTAATTTTCTGAATGTGCCCTCTATTGGTGTTTACTCCTACTGGGTAAAATGAAACCTTTTTAATTTATCCACTTTCGTTCACTTCCTGAAAGTTATTTTCTTTCATGTATTTATCATTTATTCATTAAGTACGTTTTCTTTTTCTTCTTTTTTGGCCCCTATAACGGAGCACTTCATACAGAATATACAAGGCACAAAGTGAGTCAATTGCTCAACGAAAAGGCACATTTTGTGCCTAAAAAGGGCATCTGGTCTCTGGTCTTACACACTAAGAACAATAGATTCAACTTTGCACCTTCAGCAATGTCACACTGGGAGCACCTTTACGGGTGCGACTTTGCACCTTTCACACTTGGTGCACCTTTTAAGGTGAAACTTTGAACCTTTAAGGTCTGAAAGGTGCAAAGTTGCACCGTAATGATGCTCCCAGTGTGACATTGGTCTGCACCTTTAAAGGTGCAAAGTTGAACCTATTTTTCCTATGCAGTGCCTAGGGGTTACCAAACAACTTGGCTCTCTCCATCTTTTTGATAGTAATAACGTGACCCTATTTTTCAATGTGTCCTTCAAAAAAAGGTGTCTATCTGGAGGAAACTATATGACGCCTTCAATAAAGAAAATCGGTTCTTCAAAAAAAAAATGAAGTACTGTAGATTTGCATACACCGTTGAATAGATGGGGTGGTTATAATATAAAACGTGGTATAACAATAAAAGTGATTGTCACACTTTCACAAAATAACACAGTTTTGTTTTAATTTATTTCATAATGTTCGTCGGAATGTAGGCCTATTGGAGGAAAAAACACTTATGTGTAATGGACATTATGATTTCCAATTGACGATTTATATTTTTCCGAAGCCTCTCTTCACTGGCGAAATTAGCCTATAATGCACTTTAAAAATCGTGTGTGCCAAAATCCCAATCACATAAAGTGAAGTTTGAATGTAACATTAGCAAGAGAATATCCGCCCGTATTGTTCATAAAGCAAAATTTGTATTTCATTCATCATCTCTGTTCTCCGAAAAATGTTTGGTCATTATGTTTCTAATGGATCCGTTTGATCTAGATTGATATTTTTCGTATTCTTAATGTAATAAATGAAAATAAATCAGAGTTGTATAAGCGCCAAAATAGACAACAAAGCAGGTTTGACAATCTAAAACGTCCATTTTTTCACATAAATGTCATGTTTTGATAATTAGAAATGCTCCTTAAAATCCTTTGCTTCAGCTAAACCAGAGAAAAAATAAGCAACTTGACGCGAGAAAGGTAATTTTGTAATGAAAATGTCTGCACGTGACTAATGGCCGTTTTGACATTATAGAACCAGTTTTGTCTATGCCTGACAAAATAGAAGATATATAAGGTCCTAATGAAAATATGTCACCGTGTTATCTTGGATATCCGTATATTCAATATCACTGAGATATGACACTCGTCAGAACGACCACTTTACTTATACTAACCTGTAGGTTCAGTTGATGTTTTATTTCCCTTTTTGGAAATTCTCTCAACTAGATCCGATCCTTAGCCTACCCATCACCCATCCCGCTCCACCCCCACCACACCATCCCACCCACCACCCCACCCCACCCCAAGGCCAGACGACGCTGCTGTGTGGTAATATCGTTTCATCCACGAATGCTTGTTTCATAATTATTTTTAAACAAAGGAAGTGATGTAGACGTCAAAATATAATACCGTCTTCTGTAGGGTTTACAAAATTACTCTGTCATTGAAGTGCATGGGAAACCAATAATAAATTCATTGGTACCTATAACGTTTAACAAGATATGAAAACTAGACGTAGGATTGATCGGTAAAAGGAGCAAAATTAATGCATAACATTGTGAAATTGGAGACAGCTGCACAAGCTACGATTCGTGTTTCTGTGAAAGAAAAGACCGACGTTCGTCAAAATGCGAGTTTGTCGACGAACAGCTGTGTACCTGTATCGCTGGGATCCGGAAGTTGAAGCATGTCCACTTGTAACTGAACCGTCTAATTAATTTACTGGGTGCGTAAACATACTGTCATGTCATGTTGCACAAAGAAACAACAACAAAAAATTCGACTGAAGATGACAGAAAAGGGCTAGTGTAAGATGTTTAAAATAAAATTCAATCATTTCATAATCTAGAAGCAACACCCTTTAACGAATTTCCACCAATTTTGTGTTGAAATGAGCAGACACTTGTAAAGCATAGTATCAATGTACCGCTCGTCTACTCGAAAAAGGGATTGGTCAAATTAAGCAATATATTGGTTGATATGTGTCCCCAGTATTCGACCGAGATAATGTTCAAAATTGACCAATATTTTCGTGGATTCTGACCAATAATTGGATAATTTTGACCAAAGTACTGATCAATTTTAACCAATATTTTCGGTTGGGCACATATTCATCAATACATTGGTTATTTTGACCAATCCTTATTAGAGTGCACTATAATAGTGAACTACGAATTCGATGCCTGTGTTATTTACTAAATAATTCAAATATTTGTAAGTCTAATGTTATCTTTCTGCAATCCATCAAAATAGTCTAATATACCGGTAGTAGTCACAATGGGAAGAATAATTTGTCAGCTTTCGCAAAGTTTTGGTACATGCCAGTAGGGTTTTTTTTCCATATATGAATAGCATTTCTTTTAAGCGCTGGACAACTACGGGTTACCTGAATATATTGTTCAGAATACAAATTTCATTTTACTCATGAAAATCCATCTTTTTTGGGTTCTGACAAACTGAATAAATTTGATGTATTGATTTGGCATTAAATAGATGGATTGATGCGTTTATTACTCAGCAAGGGTAAGCTAACATCCAACATGAATGTTTATTTTCATGTGAACTTATACATTAAAGCCGAAGTTTAGTTTTGGGGATTTTTTGTTATTTGAAAGCTTAACCCTGTAATAATAGATTCTGAATGTCTCTTAGCTTTTTTCTTAATTAGTTAATGAAAAAAATCTCGGGGGGGACCCCGAGATTTTCGAACTATATTTTATATTATACGCCCATCCAAAGCGGTTAAAAAGGCCTTTAAGGTTACATCGTGTTAGACCTCATCTGGAAAAGCCAGACTTGCCTCTTTCATGATGAGGCTATAGCCTATATAACCTTTTGTAACCCAGTCTGGATTTTACCTTAATTTTTAAATAATAGCCGAAAATCTCGCGCCCCCCCCCCCGAGATTTTCATTAATTAATTAAAAAAACTAAATACAAGAAGAAGGTTATATGAGTTATACCTCATCTGAAAGAGCAGTGTCTGCTCTTTCAAATGAGGTATAACACATGCAACCTTAAAGCCTTTTAAACCCTTTGGATGCTATAATGTAAAATATAATCGAAAATCTCGGGGTCCTCTCGAGATTTTTCATTAACTATAAAAAAAAAAACTAAAGCCATTCAGAATCTATTATTGCAGGGTTATGACTTTGGGGCATAAAGCTTTCAAATAACAAAAAATCCCCAAACTAAGACTTGGGCTTTAACAGTGGGACATTTCCCTGTTACTTTGATTTCTCTGAAATCAATATCAATACAGATAAAATGCAAAAGAGAATAACTACACCTGTACAATCAAGAAAACACTGGAAAACGTAGAGAACTGAGAATGATAAGACAGTTAGAGATTTATTCATGATTCATGCATGTTCTTTACATACAAACATGTATAGTAAAACAAAGCATAGACAAACTCAAACTGCGAAGCAAAGAACAAGGTTCTGTAACAGAGAAGCTGGGATATGTAAAAATAGCATCAGACAAATATGTTTTAGTTAAAAAAAAGGTAAATCAGTCAAACTTAGAGATTTGTACTTTGGCAAAGTTATTTAGAAGAGAATTCCGGTTCTAGGGTAGATTGTGTCGCTCTTTAAAAAAAAAAAAAATATTTGGCTGTTAATTTTAGGGCGTACGATGCGTTTGAATTTCGAGTTATTTCGGACATTAATGTTTCATTTTTGAAAACACCGATGGAATTTTGGGGGGAGAAAGAACTGAAAAAATGATTTGACAGGGAAGCAGTATATGATATTGTTTCAAAACGTGCATAATACAAGTAATTGTTTCATTTTTGCAATAACTAAAATGGATGAGCATTGTACTGTAACGGTTTTCTGCACATAATAACAGCAGTGGCGTAACTACGGGGGGGGGGGCACGGGGGGCACGTGCCGCCCCGGCCCCGCCCCAATTCGGCCGGCAGAAAAAAAAAAAACCGAAGAAAAGAAAAAAGAAAGAAAAAGAAGAACTGAGGCGAACGAGCTACAAATTTATGCTAATGAGTGCATTTTAAACATAGACAATTGCAGCAATAAGGGAGCGCTAAATACTAAGAATTTTCAACCTGTAATAGCACAACAAGCTGTATTAATCGTCAATAAATTTGTATGTTTTTGGTGTTGCGCTGGTTCTGGTACTGAAGGAGATCAGATGTGACTACAAGGGCAATTAACGTCCGCCGGGATGTAAACATCGCAGAGACGGCACACAGTCAGAACTGACAACATTCGATATTAAATTATGAAAGTAAATAAGTTCTGGATGTGAAGCCTTATACACATGTGAGCGTATATGTCTCCTGTGAATCAATGTGGGATATTCACGCGCGTTCCCCCTCTGGCCCAACGGAACCCGGGAGCCCCAAGCCCGGACTTTTTTTAATCGTGTTAGTACTGAGAATATACTCCCGATCGCCCCCGCCCCCCCGTGGAATAATTTTCTCGGGCTTCAAGATCTGTCGCTAGTAGAATTGCTTCTATTATTAACAGCGATAGGCGCATGCAATTTTTTCAGATACACGTTTTCAAAAATCAAACAACGTTTGTGCAAGAAATTTTTCCTCCAAAATTCATTCGACCGGCGCACCGCTGGCACAGCGCCTTGTTGCGTGTGCGCGCAGTTTGGGCATTTTTCCTGGTAAAATTCAGTTTCGCCAGATCTGAGTTGCCCTTATGCGGATAAAGGGGCGTATATGACTGAAGAAAGCAGCATTGCATATTCTGTTTCGTATGCACATTGCAGTATGAATTAATTTTCGAATTAGCCGCAGGACGTAAAGCTGGGAGGGGGGGGATTAGGGGTGGGCGTTCAAGAGAATGTATTTTTCTATCATAGGTTTTTGATTATTTTGAATGTAGCCTATCAGATAAACTTTCAGCGAAAATCAGTGATGACAGGGGTCAAAACAGTCTTATAAACCGCTAGAACGCGCATCCAGCTTCAGGGGGCTCCGCCGCCCTGACCCGCCGACATGTTTCTGAAAATCAGTCTTATTTTTGGTTGTTTTTGTCTTTAATATTTATTGTCGAATTTAGGGCTGTCCATTAAAAAAAAAAGTGTTATCAATAAGGTCACAATAAGCTTTATAAAACCGAAGTCATCGCTCGAGCTTCAGCTTTGCAGGGGAGCTCCACCCTGACACCACGCGAAAAATCACCACCACGTTTAAAAAGTAACCTGCCATCGGCATTTCAGACTATAAAATTCATAACTTCAAATGAAGTTACAGCAATTGTGAAAATTGGGGTGGTTTATTGTTAACTATCCATTTCAAAGAAAAATAGTGTTAGCAGAGAGACAAAATATCCTTATGAAACTGCTTAAAGCCGTTAGAGTCAGGGGTGGAACCTCCTGACCCAACTCGGACTGGGACCCTATACTCGGAATTCTATAAGGTGTGCCTCGGGACCCCATCCATTAGGATGATCAGTCCTCCCCCCTGTCATACGTCCGTTTTCTTGACTTATACGCACCCCCTCCTTTGAATTATTATGGGTACGGGCCTGCAAAACGCATTTTTCTTCTTAAAATGTCAAAGTTTTCCAAGCCGCTCGCTCGCTACGCTCGCTCGCGGAATTGTCTTTCACCACTAATGACATACAAACATACATACATACATACATACAAAATATAAAATGAAACTGCTAGAAGCCGTGAGCTTCAGGGAGCGGATCTCCATTACTCTCATCAGGGACGGGGACCCTACTTGGAATTCTATAAGGATG
>JZLH01S0633832.1:7794-30715 GCA_001188425.1 Eucidaris tribuloides | reverse complement strand
GACAACAGACCAGTAGATAATTACAAAAAACGCGCATTTTATCCACATTCCTGACACAGTGACAGCTTTTTGAACTGAGTGACACCGCCCAATTCTGGCTCACCTACAAACTGCTAATATATTTTGCTAACTGTTTGAAACATACGAAATGTCGTCAGTATTTTAATAAGCGTAACGATTAGATGTTGTTAGAATTGTTGATGTGTTTACAACAGTTTATTGGCATTTGGTCAACATCCTTTTGGTTTACTAATTTTTCGTCTAATTATCCATTTCCCGAAAAGTTAAACCGAATCAAAACATAAAGCTCAACCTCTAGTTTTAATCCCTAACCATAATTTTAAACCCTTACCCTTACCAAAAAACGGAAAATACTGGTTTGCAATTAGGCAAAATGTGATATACACCGAAGGCACGAAGACTATAAACGACAATTTACTTGAAAAGCATTGAACAATTTGTTTAATGGTGAAAAATGAAAATTTTCCCTGTTGGGCGATTCCGTGCGTGTCGTAAGGGACATTTTGACAACATTTTTTGATCTCTTGGCTGAATGCTTGAGCAATGAAAATTTGTTTTGTGGTAATTATAAAGTACTAGTGGATAGCCATAGACAACAAAAAAATTGTTGTTTATGGGTGAATTACAGGTGAAAATGTCGCGTGTCGTATAGGACGCAGAGATGTCTCGTACGACACGCGACATTTTCACCTGTACTTCACCCATAAACAACAAATTTTTGTTGGTTGTCATTTTTTCACAAGGCTACCCACTAGTACTTTATAATTACCACAAAACAAGTTGTCTTTCCTCAATAGTTTGGACAGCAGATTTAAAAATGTGGTGAAAATGACCAATTTTTTTAACACGGAATCGCCCTGTTGTGATTTTAGATAGACCTACACCATCTATTAATGCCCTGAAACGCTTCCATTCTTTTAATTGATGAAAAATCATAAAGTCGAGGTCCCCTGACTTTTTGCCATGGGAGAAAATCTGCTCCCCGAAACAATTTTCATATTGTTTTCCGATGTCTGGCATGCATGATAATCCCATTCTTTGTGAAAGACTGATGAAAAATCTGTCAGATTGACCGAAACTACTGTATTTGCTTTAACTCCCATATTGTATATCAGAGGTCTTTCCTGAAAAAATAACACAGAGTCACACACGCAGGCGGCCGCACACACAGACATACATGCACACACACACACTCAAGCACACACACACACACACACACACACACACACACACACACACACACACACACACACACACACACACACACGCACACATACAAACACGCACAAATACACATACAGACACACGTACACGCATACATGACATACACACATACGCACACGCGCGCGCGCGCGCACACACACACACACACCGCAACTTACCAATGCATGCGCACAGGTCTATAACCTTCGATCATAATTATAACATTGCTTATTACAGACAAAATGTAAAGTTTAGACATAAATTTAGGATTCAATATAAGCAATTTATTAGCTCAAACATATTTCAAGTTCAATGTAAAGTACAATGCATCGGCAGATCTATGAAACATATTGTTTATGTTTCAATCTTAGGGGAACAATTTATTAGGTGTTAATGTATAAGAAACAATAATCAGCTGAAACCTATTTCAAGTCTTAATGTGAAGATTCGACAATTCATTAACTAAAGTATGTTTCAAATTTCGATCTTATTCACCATTTATTACCTGAAACAAATTTCAAGTTTTACTTTTAGTGTTTTGTAAACGACTAAATGTAGAGCATGAAAAAAAGTGGTTTATACGCCTGTATGATCATTGATTTGATACGACTTTTCAATAAGGAGCTTTCGATTTAGTGGACGTGCATGACATGGACGTCGTCCACGTCGTACTGATGAATAGCCATCAGGTGACTTTGCATGTCATCCATTGTCCAAAACAATAAGATTTTTTTTTGTTTACATCAGGTATGTGGTCTGTGATGCGGAGAATTTGTAATCAGGTTGTCTCATACGTCCACTGCCCGAGAAGCCAACGCTAGATTGGGCAATTTGTCTTTGTCCTCTCAGGCAGTGCACGTATGAGACAACCTGACGCATGCGCAGTGCTGCCAAGAGCTCTGATTGCGAATTCTCCGCACCACAGACCACATACCTGATGTATGAAAGTAAAAGATCTTATCGTTTTCGACAATTATGGATGACATGCGAAGTCACATGATGGATATGCATTACGGGTCCACTTAAACGACGTCCACGTCCCCTCAATCGAAAGCTTCTTATTGTAAAAGGGCGCGTTAGTAATAAAGTAGTAAAAAAGACTAATATGTTGAGTCATAAGAAATCAAATCACAACTGACAACGCTTCCTTGTACACTTTCCCCTTCCATAACCATCTTGTTCCAGGCAGCGAAAGTCCCATGCTAAAAAAAGTTAACATGTGGGACTAAGGGTTAAATTCTAGGTTTAATAAACAGATTCCAGTTAATTATACGCTATCATAGTTATCCGGTTAGATGTCTTCAAAATTTTCAACGTCCCATCCGATCCACCTGTTAACTATTAAGATCTCTTCTTTTAATAAGAAATGCAACCCCCACCCAATATAAATATACACCATAGATACTATAGTATCTCGATCTGGATCTGGATTGGTTACGCTGATAAACTCTGGATAGAGTATCACTCAGCACAGAAATGTGATGGGTATATGCTAGTCGTAACGGAGATGGCGCTGGAGAGCATCTTTGTATGTTTTTATATCATGAATTTGTTTAATCTCTGCAGGTAGAGCATTCCAGTCTTTTGCCGTCTTATGGAAGAAAGTATTAGCAACTGCTGATGAGGTGCCATGGTTGATTGAGAAGTCGTCTGGATGATAGCTTCTAGTTGTCATTTCCGTAGGAGTTTGGGTGGGTTGAATATGGTCATCCATTTTAAGGTCAGTGATGCCATTCTTGATTTTGTGAAATGTTGACAGTCTAATAAACTTGCATCGTGTTGGTAGTGGATGGAGATTAAGATCTTTGATTATCATGGATACCTAGCTCTGCAATTTGTAATCAATGAGTATTAATCTGGCCGCCACGTTTTGTACTGCCTGGATCTTACAGAGCACAATACTAAAAATGTGGGCATACGAGGCTCTTGTATGCCTGAAGTTTAACATTTCTTGGTGCATTGTGGAGATTACGATATAGGAAACCAATGAAGCTACTTGCCTTGGCTGTTGCTGCGTCGATGTATCTGTTCTATTTTAGATTGTCAGAGAGAATTTGTGGCTGGAAACTACTCCGAGTTGTTGGCCAGACAGTGTGTAAGATTAATGAATTGGGTGAGTTTTCCTTGTGACCGCATCACGTTACATTCATCAGGTTTAAATTTCATTTACCATTATCTTCTCCCATTTCTCAAGAGTACGCAGATCTCTTTGGAGTGCTAGCTCAATCGTCATGCATGGCATTGGATAGGGCGATAAACCACGCAGTCATTTGCGAAGAGGCATACCTTCGAGGAGATGTTCTCCGGGAGATTATTGATATAAATCAGAAAAAGGAGAGGGCCGAGGACCGTGACTTGTGGCACACATGAGGAGACGTGGGCAAGTTTTGACGATGAACCTTGAACCACAACTGTTTGTTCTCTTTCAGTTAGAAAGTTGGAGACCCATGACAGATGAGAATCCTCTATGCCAAGATGCTTGAGGTGATGGAGGAGTCTCTGGTGGGGTACAGTGTCGAAGACTTTAGCAAGATTAAGTACCACGGCATCAACTTGCTTTAGTTGTTTCCACGTAGGTGAATGTGTGGTAGATGGTGGTTATCAGTTAGGATTCACAATACCATCTGGCCCGGAAACAATGCTGAGGATGGCTGAGAATGTTATTGTCCTCGAGATGAGTCATTATATGTCGGATTACATGTATATGTTCTAGGATTTTGCAGCATACTGACGTGAGAGATACTGGTCTGTACTTCGAGGGGTCAGATCTACTCCCTTTTTTATACAGTGAACTTTTGATTTGAAGAATTGGTGATACTTGATCACTGTATGCCTTGAATGATTTAGCAGGGATACGATCAGGACTATAGGGGCTTTATTTCCATTCAGATTCTTGAGTAGTTTGCCGTCTGTATTTATGTTTAGGGTGGATATCTTTGGGATTTGTTTATGTTCTATAGATGAGGAAAATTGGTGAAGTCGTATATTTTGTAGTGAAGACAGATTGGTATTGCTGAGTACCTCTGCCTTTTCTTTAGCTGTTGTGGCCAGTTCACCTTTGGAGAAGAGAGCTGCTATGCCACAAGTGCCCTGTCTCTTTTGCTTGATGAAGGACCAAAATTTCTTTGGATTAGTCAAACACAGTAGTAGCGAGGTGAAAATATTCAGCTTTCCGAAGTTCCTTCTGAACCTATTTGCGGAGTTGCTTGTGTCTAAGCCACTGGCGATGAGATTGTTCGGCTTTGGCGGTACGAAATGCTCTTTTCTTCTTCATAATAAGTTGGACTAAGGACCTATGGTGGATTGATTTCGTGTGCTCTTGTATTTTGAAGGTACATTTGCTTCTATAGGTGAGTAGACTACATCTTTAAAACTGCCCCAGTTTTCGTCTACTGTCCTATTTTTGTGCTCTGCCTGGAAGGATTCGTAGGTCTTTACCATGTCTTTTTGGAGGGTTGAGATGTCGGCTTTGTGCGTGCCAGAGATAGATTTTCCTGCGTTTTGCTTTGTAACAGAACGTATAGAGGCCTCTGCAATCATTTTAAGGTGATCCGATATGCCAGGTTCTGTTTTGATTGGAGAAAAACACCCAGGGTTAGTTGTTTTTGATGCGTTGGTTACACGTCGGATACAGTAAAGTTTAAAACGCTAAATATCTCGAAAAATAAATCGCTATAAGTCACAATTATTGCAATTAGGAAGCTAAAAAAAACACACCGAAAGTTAGCAAATAAACGTCTTATAAAACAGATAAAAAAATTCCGAGCTCTGAGTACGCACGTCCGTTCGCTAGCACAACCACATCACCTATTATACACCGATATTTTGATTAACCCTATGCACGCGAACTATTGCAATTTTGCATAATCATACAATTAAATTGAACAATCGTAATAATTATTTTTCTCCTTCAGCTTTGTACAGGAGACACTAAACAATATCTAGGTTTTTTAAGTTACATCTATAGACAAATAACTATATTCAATATCTAAATGAGGAAAGCTACATTCAAAGAAAATATGACAAGAAAAGTTGACATCACTATCAACTCGGAATCAATTCAGCGTGTAAAGAGTTAAGACGAACGCGAGACAGGCCTTTCGCGGCATCTGGATAACGTTGACGGCTTGTATACCATCTGCTCTCCATATACGTCAATTCTTGTAAACTCTGAAGAATGTTAACATAAAAACAACAACACTAATTTTAATGAGTGCGTGGGTCTACGTTTTTATATTTCTGCGGTATCAAATTTAAATCGGTGAGTGTCAAATTTGACTCAGAAATAGCGTCAACTGGGATTCAATATACATGTAAAAATTGCATTTGACACTGACCATGAACGAAGTCATACGAGCACCGGTATAAGAAGTGACACGGAACTGAGTCAAAATCACTCAGAAAGGGATCATGGCGACACGAATCGGAGTGGAAAAATACTGACTCTGTGTAGAAGTCACAATTTTGAGTGTAAACTAAAAACATTTAGGCCTATCAATGTATCCAGTTAATGAAAAAAACTATCCACTACACAGAGCGAGTGATTTTGTTAAATCCCGCAAGAGTGGAATTCCAGTCTCAAAGAAATTGAAATCAATCTCCAATAGAATAATGGAACTAGCCACTCCAATTCGGCATAAATTCTACTCCATTTATGAGTGGAATGGTGGCTTTTCACACTTTTAAGGGTGGTTTCCACTATTTTAAAAGTGGCTTTTCACTTTTACAGGAGTAAAAAAAAAAATCTTTCTCTCAACTGAGTGGAGATTCCACTCCTTTACATTAACTGAAATATGCAAGTTCTTGTTTTTTGTCGTTCAGCAATGTCCAATTTGTGTCGGATTTATATCAGACTTTTCACACACTGATCAAAAATTAAAGGCAGGGTATCTCATTTGCACCCCTCCCGGAGTTCATGAAAACATTACTCATGCCCTTATTTTATTACCTGTCATGACCATGGGGTAATAATAACGCGCATAGAGACGTGCCATAAGCTACGCATGATGCGCTATACAAGAACGTGTTATTATTATTATTAAAGGTAAATGACATGATTGGGGGTAGTCCTCAACTTGGGCTGAAACTACTCTAAATTCAAATAAACTATGTAAGAATTCTGCTGTGAAAATCTTGTAGTCAAACGTTGACTCATTCTAAAATAACTAATGTCAATATACCTCGTGGCAGGCAAACCTGCTGTGTGGCTCTCTATTAGTCCTATTTTTATCGTGCCCCGATAGAATTAATGTTTATGCTTGATTCTCCTTAAGTAAACAAATTAGAGACAAATTCTTCCAGCTGGGAGATCAACTCCAGCTGGTGTATAGTTGGTATATATTTCAACTCATTTGGTTCTTGTGTCATTTTCAAGTGTTCGCAATCACGTCACTAACCTTTAATGAAAGAAATGCCTGTGGAATCTGAGAATCAGTAATTACATAGAATTTAAGAAATGTGCAGAAAAACCCGTGTAGGTTTGAAGAGGTGGATTGGCCTTGATTTGAGTTGGCAACACTGAACGAAAGGGCACGTGCAGCAGCCAAACTGCAAGCTAAACAACATCCGACAAGCAGAGTGTGTGTGTGGGTGGGGGGGGGGGGGTCGAGACGTTTAGAAAGCATTTGGCCTGCCAAAAATATGTTACTAGCCAAATCAGCAACAATAGCGGTGAGGAAATTTTTTTCGAAAAACAGCAGAATACCCATTATTTAAATTATTTTGAAAACAATAGGGGCGGTTGCCCCCTGTCCCCTGTGGCGCCGCCCCTGGAGGCAAGGAGGCCGAGACCACCCCACCCCCAAATAATTTGAGCTCTACGAGGCTTAGCAGCTGATCGGCCTTTGGAAGACAAGTCGTGTTTAATATTAACATTTAACGATTTATTAAATCATTTGTTATACTACAATCTCCGTTGGTGTTTGTCGTTGAAAGTTCAGCAATTCTTACACTCTTATAAAAAAAAAATGTTCAGCGAGTTTAGGTTTAGCACATTCTTGCTTTCACGTTTTTTAAACATGTTCAGCGGCTTAAAATCGTATATCAAATCACTAAGATATCGGTGTCTAATTTGTAAACACCAAGTTTCAATAATCTAAACATAAATTTCTAAACACGTCTTTTCCTTCACTTTCTAAACACAATTTTAGATATACTCATGGTATCTGTACTCCCAAGTACATAAACATGCGGTTACATTTACACTTCGCTTCATCATATTTCAAACAAACAATAAAATCCAGACACTATTAAACGGAAAAGACCACTGCATTCACCTTTAACACAATTTCCAAGTGTCTTTCAGCAGCTTTTGGAAATCTTCATCGCATGCGATATCCTTGCCTTTCACAGCATAATAGGTCTTGAATTCCGTCTCAGTCACCTGAGAAGAAAATTATAGAATTAAGGGAACACGGATCAATGCAAAATAAAAGTTACGTGTAATATGTCTCTGAGCTGCATCTCGCGAGTTTAAAAAGAACGCATTTCAAAATCTTCAGACTTTGCCATTTTTTCATTGAAAAAGAATTGCATCATTTAACAAAATTAAGGAATTGCAAAATTATGCGTGAAAATTTGAAAGCCCCTACCAAGCCCTATCACATCACACAAACAAAAACAAAATTCTCCAAGACATAAAGTAGCATATTGTTATTTTGAATAAATTTGCATAAATTAACATAATTAATGAATTTCAAAATTCTATGTAAAATTTCAGTCTGAGCAATAGGAATCAGGAGCCGCCGAAAAATAGAGAAATGGAATTTGTCATTTATTGATTTATTGATAAATTACTATGTTTTGAAGCCCTTACTAGACCCTATTAGATACAGCAAAGGAATCAAAATCTGCCAAGGTTCATCGACATTCGTGCAGAGAGTGCATGTTTCAAGCATGCGTTGTTAATAATAATAATAATAATAATAATAATAATTAATGATAATAAAATAATGATATATGATAATAATGATAATAATGATGATGATAAAAATAATAATAATGATAATAATAATAATAATAAAAATGATAATAATAATAATAATAATAATAATAATAATAATAATAATAATAAAAATAATAATATAATAGGGTTGATAATATTAATATTAGTATATTATATATTGATATATTAATATACTGATATATTGATATATTAACATAACAATATATTAATATATAAATAAATGATAAATAGATAATAAATAAATAATTATATAATAATTTAATAAAATAATAATTAAATAACAATAATGATAATGATAATAATGATAACCGTTCTTGTATACCGCATAACACATAGCTTATTACATGTCCCTTATTATTACGCCATGGTCATGACAGGTAATGAGATAATCTACCACTTCCTCGGCGATCTGAGTGTATACGCTTTCTTTCCTCAGCTTCGCTTCGGAAAGATGGCTACATTGAGATCTCCTCAGAAGTGATAATTTGTCCCGGGGAGGGGGGGGGGCAGTGTCATTACAACGTGTACACCATGCGCGTGTGAAAAAACGCGTAAAAAGGGTCGTTTTTCACGGTCGGACGATGTACGCGCGTACATTGAAAAGGGTATCAAAATCGCCAAAATCAGGAAAAAAGGGTATACTTTTAACAGAAGGTTTACTTCAAAGGGGTATCTTTTCAAACTTGAATACTTGTTTGCCCATTACCTTCATCAACGTTGATTATTTGCTTAATATTTCAAAAACGCCAAAGGAGGACATTTTATATTTTACCATTTTAACCTTCGTGGTATTAAATATGGACAAACACGCTCAATGTCGAAGATAAGATCGTACTTTTTGCTGTGTACACTGTTCGAAAGAAATTCGGATTTATATTCACATGAATGGTATTTGCAATGTCTTCCATTATCTAAGTTACAAACAAGCTTATTACCTTTCCATCTGGAGTGTCAGCTTCATCGAATTCTTTCAAGAAGTCCTCGAAAACTTGATCCTCTGACTTTGTTCCAGCTTTGTAGCCTGGGTCTGTGTTGGGATTGAAAATCCCACGCATATCGGCGATGGTAATGATCCTATCCCCGGTCTTGTCGGCCTGCTTAAAAGCAAGCTTCACCATAGCCTCCCTCTCCTTGGACATGGGGGGCTAATAAAAATGCAGATAAGATTGATTATACGAACAGAATAGTCCGTTTTCATAACATATTCAAATTTCACGCACACTTTTCAAACAAAGATATTCTTAACAACCAGCATAGGAAATACACAGGGGCTGAGGGCGATTTAGCCCCCCGCCCCCCCCCCCAACTTATCAAAATCGTCCCTTAAAATCACAAAATAGCCCTCAATTTTCCTCATAAGGTTCACTGCATAACATACTGGCATCACTAAATCAGGCTTTAAAGTAGCCCCCAAAAGTAAAATTTCATTTTCTGCCCTGTTGACAACTCAAAAGGTTGTTCGAGGCTTGTCCGAAATATAGCAACAATTATATTGCAAAGTGGATTCCAGCAAATTAAGTTCATTTAAAAGGAGCAGGTTTATGGAATAGTTCGTTTCTAAGTTCCAGGGAATAAAAATCTTTAAATTACGAAAACGGCCTATTGAGGGAGGGTGAGGGGGTTGGAAAAAAAAAGAAGAAGCAGATTCGAAATAATTCAAACTACAGAAATTTGACTGCCATGCAGTCGGTGTTAATACGCCTCTACCCTCCCTCGCCATTTGTCCACCATAAATTCAAGACAGTTCTTGATGTGCAGAGGATATAATTTTTGTTCAGATTTGATCCAGTGGATGAAAGATAGGTAATAATACGGTATTCAAAATGTGGGGTCATACGATCCCCAGTTTTCAAAATACAAACGATAGACTGAGATCATTTTTGTTCACGTTGCATGTGCAGCATTTTTTTTTCAAAAAAAAAATGTGTGTCTTTATTCAGAATCAAATGCAAAATTACAAAATATGATATTTTCATCACAAAATGTACACATTTATATTTATAAAAAGAAAGAAAGAACAGCGAGGGGAATGCCTTAATTTCCCCAAGATAATTACACCTATCGAATTTCTCATCACAATCTTTCAAAACATCGAGGGGAGTAGTCTTCCACAAGATACCATGTACATGTAACATATCGTTGCGCAACCAAGGGAAGGTCGCCAGCCAGTGCCCCAACAAGTAGAGGTCGCCAACAGTCCATGCCCCTGACCGAAAACCATCAGCATATTTCACGCGAAGCCATGACAATGGTCCCAAGTCAGACAAGTCAACCCCAGCGCCCCCGCCCGTATAACACACGTCAGCGATCCCCCCCCCCCCCCGTCAGCCACACGACATTACTACAATCATGCCAAAGCTACGTACTAGCTACGTACTAGCTTTGGTGTCCACGAACAAATCGCGTACGAGACCTACAAAAGTCCCGAGGAACACTTTTCGGCGAGTTTTTCGCGGTTTTAAATATTTTGACGACGAAATAAGGATGGAATCAGGATTGGCATGACCGAGGTGGGCTAGTAGGAGTGGTTTTTCACTTGTAAGTGTTAGGAATGGTGTAAAATCGGACATTTTCCGTCAAGTTCGGGCACTACTTTTCAGTCGTACCGCAGATAGAAAGTTCAGTGTACGGCAGGTCGCATAGCTTTCGGCCTTTGTATAGCGGGGATACCATAGGTACATGTAAAATACCTGTCAAGATCGTCTGATAACTCCTGAAAAAAGACCACGGACGCGATACAAAGGTCGAAGCCTTCGGTCTAAAGCTTTATGAATGTAAAAATACTAAGTCAAACCAATAGAAACCAATGGAATCTAATAGTTTAAACAGGAAATTGATTTTTTTATAATTGAATTCCAAATTTTTATCTTTAAATCATACTACAAATGTAAATTACCCCATCTGGGCGGCTACCCCTATTTTATTGTTAAAATGACGGGAATTTTACTGTTTTTCGAAAATATCGCCCTCCTATTCTTGTTGATTTTGCTCGTTAAAAAAAAAATGGCGGGCAAAAAATGCTTTTTGTCGTCATCAGCCTCCTGCCCCCGCTTGTCGGACGCTGCTCAGCTTGCATTTTTTGTTCGGCGGGAAAAAATTTTCCCCAACGGATTTTGCCCCTTCTAGAATTTTATCCTAGCGCCGCCCCTGAGTGAACCTCATTTGAACTTAGAAATAATATGTTCTGCATGTGTAATTAATCATTATTTGTAAGAAATCTTTACAACAGGGCTACGCAAAGAAATCCCAATTTTTGTCCAGGCGCGGTTCTAAACCGAAAATTTTAGGGGGTCTACTGGGGGGGGGGGGGGGATTGACGGAAACATGCGAGGGAAGGTGTGGGAGGGGGATACCTCCTTCCATGGTAGGAACTTTTTTATACGAATAGAAAAGACGTGATTCTGGGCATGGTAAGTACATATTTTAAAGGTGTATTTTATGAAAATTTTCAGGGATTGTTGTCAGGGTTTCAAAAAGATGTACAGGAACTTGGGAAGTATGTGAAAAACTGGACTTGGGTAGTCATACTTGCGAGGGAGGGAAGCGACCGAGCGGGAGAGGCCGGGATACCCCCTCCTACGGTTGGAACTTTTTGAAAATAGGTTTAGAAAAGACGTGATTATGGTTAATTTTTTGAAAATTATTAGGGATTGTAGTAAGATTTTCAAAAAGATGTATAGGAAGTATGTGGAAAAAATGTAATTGGGTAGTCATACTTGCGAGGGAGGGAAACGACTGAGCGGGGGAGGGTGTGGGAGGGGGATACCCCCTCCCAAAGTATGAACTTTATGAAAATACGCATTGAAAAGGCAGTTTTCTAGGCATGATAAATACATATTTCAATGGTATATTTTATCAAGATTAGGGATTGGGTAGTCATACTTGCGAGGGAGCAAAGCGACCGAGCGGGGGAGGGTGTGGGAGGAGGATACCCCTTCCCACGGTAGGAGCTTTTTGAAAATACGCATAGAAAAGGCGAGTTTCTGGGCATGGTAGATAAATATTTCAATGGTATATATTATCAAGATTAGAGAGTTGGTAGTCATACTTTCGAGGGAGCGAAGCAACCGAGCGGGGAAGGGTGTTGATAACCTCTTCCCACGGCAGATTTTTTTTTTTAAATACGCATACAAAAGACGTGATTCTAGTCATGTTAAATACCTGTTTTAAAGGTATATTTTATAAAGATTATTAGGGATTGTAGTCGGGATTTCAAAAAGATGTAGGCCTACAGGAAGTATGTGGAAAACTGTACGTAAATAGTCATACTTGCGAGGGGCGGGGGACGGGTATGGGAGAAGGGACCCACGGTAAGAAGTTTTTGAAAATACGGGAGCAAAGACGTGTTTCTAAGCATAGTAAATACATATTTTAATGGTGTATTTTATGAAGATTATTATAGGGATTGTTGTCAAAATTTCAGGAATATGTGCAGTAAGTAGAAAAAATGTAAATAGGTAGTGGTAGTCGAGAGAGCGCAGCGACCAAGCAGGGGGAAGGTGTTGGGAACTTTTTGAAAATAAGTATGAAAAAGACAAGTTTCTTCATGGTAAATGCATATTCAAACATTTTTATATCTTCTCACTATCAATAGGCTATTTAAGTGTTTGCTAGATCGTCAGTTTGTTATAAGAATTCATTATAAAACATTTTTCTTGGGGGGGGCTTGAGCAATTTTTTTTTTTTGGGGGGGGACTCAAGACCCCAAAGCCCCCCCCCCCCCCCCCGTAGAACCGCGCCTGCTTTTGTCCAGGACTGTAGTAGTGGATGTCATTTGATCACAGTGAAAATATGCACAGAATGTTAGTGAGGCATTATTGGAATACAAAGGAGTTGAATTCATTAAAGACCGATGCATGTCCAAATTGTGTAGTAGGTCCGCGGTTTACACGTTTTCTCCCTACAGTCAATTTGTTGTACAGATTTGCATGGTTCCATTTCTGTCATGGATATATTCATTCCGGTTTACTGCTCAATACAGGCCCCATACAGAATTAAGAATCTCGGCCTAGATATACAATACAGTCAGTGATACTATAGATCGGGTTTATATACTAAATCGAAAAATATACTTGCAGTTGGCTTCACCGACATATATAGTTTCACCACACTACGCAGAGCTCTGCAAAAGATAAATATCCCAGAATCGTGATACACAATATCGTATAATATTTCCGATATACAGATATCATGACGTCACACCACTTGTTGTAGACTCTCTGCGCTGTGGCGTGCGACGTGCAAAACGTACCCTCCCTACTCAAAGTATTGCAACATACATATAAGCATACATTTAACGTTAAAGGGGTCTTTCTAAAATGTGATGCCTTAACTCCGTTATTATTGAAAAATTACAATTTTTTTAAACAAAAATAATATCAATGAATATACTTCTCGTTCTTCTCTCTAAGGCGGAGAGATATCAAATGCAAGCGCCCTCGGACAGAGGGGATGGAACATAATGTAACCCTTTTTTGCTCCCTGTAGGGGTTAATTAACACACATCGTAATTCGGATTTCAGCATTACCTATGAAACGGTTTTAATGGTTTGAAGACTTCCACGCAAACAAAAATGTCGATGATCTCTGAAGGGGATCTTAGAAAGAAGACCACATAGCCCCCTCGAAGACGAAAGTGACTCTATCTCATAAGACAGAGTCCCACATAGTAAGGATAACGGCTACTCATAAAAGATAGAATGCTTTCTTCGCATCATATATCAGTGACCGAAAGTCTGCATGACAGTAAAATTTAAAGATGTTTTACAATAGTAAAACGCAATTAGAATAGAAACACAGAGTAAGAATTTATATCTTCAAGAGTCTTGTTTTAAAAAACCTCCTTACCCACGTCTTATGAAGATAGGAGGTCACTTTCGTCTCGAGGGCGGGTCTTCTTCTGAGACACCCCTTCAGGACATAGTGACATTTTTTTTTGCTGGAAGCTTTCGCAAACCATTAAAACCGTTTCATTGGTAATCTGAAACCGAATTACACCCCACCCCTACAGGGAGCAAAAAAGGGTTACAATTTATGTTCCATCCCCTCTGTCGAGGGCGCGCTTGCATTTGATAATCTCTCCGCCTTGGAGAAGGAACGAGAAAGTATATTCATTGATTTATATTAAAAAAAAATGTAATTTTCCAAAAATAAACGGAGTTAGGACATCATTTTAGAAAGACCCCTTCAACGTAAAATGTATGCGTTATATTGTATGTTGCACTTTTGAGTAGGGAGGGTATATACACGTACCGCCGCGCGCGAATATTTTATTTACACAACTGTTTAGCCATTTTCAGCAAAGTATTGGAAGAAGTGCTCTGAGGTAGGAGTCTGACTGGTGTAAATCGTCAGGGCGCTGTCTGCACCACGAGTTCAGTGGTCTACACTGGTATACATGTGATGCATACTATAGAAGCACGCAGTGCCACGGCTACGCTCGGCGAACGAATGCCTGATACTTTAGCCAGATAGTCCATACTTGGCCGAGGTTGATGGTGGTTGGGGGTGGGTGTGTAAGGGGAGTTGGGGGAGTAGCCTAGATGTAATGATGTGTTTCTTATAAACCATAATTGAAGAAGTAGATTGCAATGATTTGTTTCTTATAAATAAACCACTATTTGACAATTTGCAAAATGTAGAAACGGGCAATGAATATTCAGGCTTGAGATGCGACCCCCCCCCTTAAAACATTCGTGATAATTAGAAACAGTCATTAGATTCTTAACAATTTCTCAAAATGTTCAGTAGCCTCTTCCTTTATAGTAGTCGGATAGCACACAGACTACGGATCTCAAACATCCAAGCTGAAAATGCGAAAAAAAAGTATAACAGACTCAGGCAGGCATCAGACTCATGCAATTAATTGCAATGAACACAAGTTGCACTGTGGTCATTGTTGCAAGCACTGCAATACACTGGGCATTTACATGTGCAGCATAATACAGCATACAGCTTACGCATGCAGCATGCAACACGAGCAGTCACGACAGCGATCCCAAATAACCGCGTCAGTCTTTGCTGCCAGTCGTTTGAAGAGCATATTTAACCGATATGGCTAAATAGTTGTGTAAATAAAATATTCGCTCGCGGCGGCGCGATGTTCAAGGTTAGCGACATGATTGGGAAGAAGTGAAAATGCCTCAAGAACCAACTCAGTTGAAATATATACCAACTGTACACCACCTGGAGTAGATCTCCCAGCTGGAAGTATTTGTCTCCAATTTGTTTACTTAAGGAGAATCAGGCATGAACATAGTAGTATTTTAATTTTCTTGTGCCCCCGGCCGATAAAAATAAATTCTATAAAACCCTACATAATATATTTTTCTGTCACAGGACATACAGATGGAAGTTACTTTAGAATGAGTCAACTTTTGACTACCAAATTTTCACATTAGAATCCTTGCACAACTTACTTGATTCTAGAAGAGTTTCGGCCCAAGTTGAGGACCACCCCCAATCATGTAATTTACCTTTCATGTAGCGCAGATTGCATCACTGCACTGTGCAAAAATTATTGTAAGTAACTGACGGTGAACGGTGAGGTCATATTTCAATCAGACTTACTTTGTTCAATATCATCACTTTTAGACTTCGTTATTTCAATGTTTTTTTTTATATCTAGGATACAAATCAAATATACCATGATTTTTTTCGAGGCACCAGTGGAAATTATGGATTCTCTTCGCCTGGCATATACTACTATTTTCTACGGGGCTTTGCCCCTCAATCATAGAATAGTGCTATGCCAGTCACCTCAGAATTGCATAATAATGCTTGCGTAGATTTCTTAATAATGTGCAACCCTTTAGTTTAAAGCGTATTAGCAACATTTACACAGTTAAAAAAATCTGAGCCACATGATTCCCATGTGCAGGTGTCTTGAGGAGGTCTAAAATGAAGCCCTGAAAAATTGTATTTCAAAATGAGTATTTGGTGCTTTAAAAAGCTGAAAATTCGTAAGTTGACCAGATTCACTTGCACTTTCCTCCCGCTAGACTTACTGTGTGTAACACTAGGTTATAAAAACTACGCCCCGGTTTGTATTGTTTATTCATGTATAACTTGCCATTGGCCGTGTAACTTTCCAAACTTTGTGTTATTAGGCCGTGTTTATTTGTCATTTGACCTACTATGGAGCTCGATATCAAAGTTGACAATTTTTTAAATGAAGTCCACAATGTTAGCCTATCACTTTAACACATTTCTAGTATCTCAAAATCATGCCATTAAAGTGATAGCGTTAACTTGGGGAGTTCATCTTGGAAAAAAGATTGTCAAACTTTGATATCTGAGCTACATAGTAGTGTTCCAAATGCGACAATAAACACCAGATACAAAGTTGGAAAGTTACATGCCAATGGCAAGTTATAATGAATAACAATAAATCGGTTGGGCGGTTTATATTACCTTGTTTACACAGTAAGTCTATGGAGGAAATGGAGTGAATCTGGTCACTTACGCATTTCACTTTTTTAAAGCACTAAATAATCATTTGAAATACATTTTTTCAGGGCCTTCATTTTAGACCTCATCAAGACACTGGTAGCATGGGGAATCATGCGGCTCAGATTTTTTTTTTTAACTGTGGTAAATGTTAGCAATACCTTTAAGCCGTAACGCCTTATTCCACTCCTAACTTCTCAATTTCACTACCATATGCCATTGTTATAAACTCAATGTGATTGATTTTCCCATCGCCCTTTTCCGTCTTTGTCTTTTTTTGTCGAAAGCATCGAAGATTTTCGTCCAAATCACTATCGCGGAGAATACGACCTCAAAAAGACTTTTCTTTAGTTCTTCGCTTTTGTTTAGCTGCCAGTTTCCATCAGGTTCCAAGGCGAAAAATTTTCTGCAGCAATGTAGGTACAGTAAACACATCTTTTTGGCGCATTTCACATTTACCTCAAAGGTTCGATGTGTTCAGAGGGGGGGGGGTATAAAGAATGGGATATGACCGGTATTTACAAACGTAAAACTAAAATGTAGTCTCGGGACAAATTGAATATAACTAGTGCTGGAAATTTGAGTGATTGATTAATCATGCTAATACTTATGCAATTCCAATTTCAATACAAAAATTATACGACGGTTTTCCGGTAGAAGGCCCTGCATATATTCCCGGCAGAAGTGCCTAACAGTAAATTTTCCCATTGAGAAACATTGCCTTAATTGATATTTGCACTTAACAGACTGATTGAGAAATTTTGCCTATTTAATATTCTACTTAACAGACTGACAGAAGGATAAAAAAATCACACTACTGTGATTTTCATTACGATAAAAAGCAATGGTTTTCAAGTTATAGAGAACAATTTTGTGCCAAGGCCCTTCTGTCGAGAAACATCAATCATTCTAGAGTGCTTCTGCTGGACAATCAATCAAACCTGGACGAAAAGAAAATACAAATGCATGTTGATCTAAATACCAAAATACCATAACTATTCAACGAAATAGTTTTGAGCAAAATAATTTGGCAGGAGTGTTTCTGCACTGATTGACTAACTTCTATGTAAAAATGTGATTGATCCGCTTAGTCATGCATGAGTGATCACATTCAAAGGTAAGAATGTCACTTTTCAAAAGTCACATGAGTCATTTTGGGGGATTTGTGATGCAGGATTTTGACAAATTCTGTTTCTTTAGAATGATTAAGCGCTATTAATGTTAATCATCTATTGTTTAACCCCCTTACACTTCCCCTGGCACTTCTTGCATATTTTACGCGTCAGTGAGCTCAATTAAAAAATTTCCATCCTTCCTCAATTTTGAATTGTAAAATCCATTAAGTTTATTGAAAAGCGAAATCCGATATTTTTCAACAAAATGTATATTTACATGTTGTATGAACATAAGAGGTCGTAACCATGCCATGGTTGAGTGAGCACACTTTATAAATAATGAAAAAATACAATTATTTCCCATTATTTTGGCATAAGAGATGACTCCTGTGACTTTTGAAAAGTGACATTTTTGCCTTTAATGCATGCTCACTTATGCATGGCTTGTTGAATCAGTTACATTTTCACACAAAAGTTATTCAATGAGTGTACAAATACTCCAAATACTGCCAAGTTATTTTGCTAAGATAATTTCATTAAAGAGTTGTGGTAGTTTAGTTTGAAAACGGGGGTAGTTACTTTTATTGTTGTATCTAGATTTCAAACAAAACATATTACAAAGCAGGAACTGCAAATTGGTCATAATTTGAGTATGGTGTCGAATACATTTGTGTTGTAAGAGAGTAAAAAAAAAGTTACTTTGAAAGAATAAATCTAGTGTATAACTGAACATGGATACA
Source organism: Eucidaris tribuloides (assembly GCA_001188425.1). Classification (NCBI taxonomy): domain Eukaryota; kingdom Metazoa; phylum Echinodermata; class Echinoidea; order Cidaroida; family Cidaridae; genus Eucidaris; species Eucidaris tribuloides. The sequence goes on along the minus strand of JZLH01S0633832.1, from coordinate 12,224 downwards.
TGTGTTTTCATTTTAACCTGTAGTGACCATCTTCAAAATTCTTAATAACTTAATTCCAGACGTGTTTCATTCTCAAATAAATGTTAAAGTGTCATCTTATAATTTCAGAAACTCTGCTTTTCAATTCCAATTGCCAAAACCCAAAACGAATTTTGTAAAAACAGTACTATCTACATTGCAACCTATATATTCAATCAGCTACCGGAATCATTCAGAACAAGATCCACACTATCACAATTTCAAAAAAGATATGTATTTTTTTGCCTTCAATCTTGAATTATGATTTCATTCATTTTGCGCCTATCACTTTCTGTTTAAGTGATTCTTTGGTCGTATGGATTTCTTGAATGAGTCAAAAAAAAATTTGTCATATCAAATTTAAGTATTTTTTAAAAAAAATCTGTCAATATCTTTTGATATACTTTATTTATGTATTTAATTAGTTATGTATACTTAAGTTTTGTTTCAGTTATGTTTATATTGAAAGGACTTTTTGTTATCTTTCTGTTTTGTTTTAATGATTGTATATACGGACTTGCTGAAAAACAGTCTAATGGCTGATAGCAAGTTGTTTTTTTATCCAGTATTGGAATAATTATACAAACAAACAAACCAGTGTAAATTCCTCATTAATAATTAATAAAACATTCATCTTCCCTGGAAATGGAAGAGAAGCTCGCTTAAAGGTATTGGCTAACATTTACCACTGTTAAAAAAATCTGAGCTACATGATTCCCCATGCTAAGGTGTACTACCTAATTGAATGTAATTATAACAGATCAATTGTGAAAATCAACATTATGTCAAACCATTTCAAAAATTTACTTACGGAGATGATTGTGCTGCAGACGTACTAAGGAACATACTTGAAGACAACCCAGAACCAAGTGAAGAAACGCAAAGCATGTACACTGCTAAAAGGCGGGTGTTAAATATGCAACCCTAAGCCGGTGTTAAATTTCCAGTGTTCATTTATGGTGTTAAATTTACACCGATGGGTGTCACTTCAAGATCTAAAATGATTTTTAGGGGGTTAATTAGTTCCTGTTAATTCTTGTTGATGTTTAACTTCAACAAGAATAATAAGAACTCTCCGATAAACTACTTGATTTTGGAAAAAAAATGTGGAAAAATTTACACGAAAGTAACACCACTCCAACTTCAATGAAGGACCACACCGACAGGTGTGGAAACTACACCGGGTCGGTGATATACCATTGCAATTAGCACCAGCGGTGTCAAATCAACACCATTTACTGTTATTGTTGAATTAACACAAGCGCAGTGTCAAAAATATCACCAGCTGCAGTGTCAAATTAACACCAAGAAGTGCCAGGTGATTACTTTTCTACATCACATCGCAGTGTAGTTTCAACGCCTCTCGGTGTGGTCCTCTATTGAATTTGGAGTGGTGTTAGATTTTACACCCGTTGTGTTAAATGTAACACCGCTCTTTTTGCAGTGTACAGTTTAGTGTGTAACCGATTTTTTTTTGTAATTATTAAACCTGGAAAACACTCCATATGACTATACCGTAGATCATTTTATTTGTTGTTGACTGAAGGAGTAATAACTCTTGGTGAACAAACATTTGTCCACCCACGCACGAGATTTGTGGCTTGACTCTGTGAACGATTCTAATACAAGGCCAAAAATTGCATTTGCAAATAAACATATGAAACAATTTCAGCTTTAATGAATTAACCACACGGTTTCTTCTATTTAGGCACTCAGGCAGAATAGTTTTGTGACTTGAATTAATTTTTTTTATAAAAAAAAAAAACAGGTGCCCGATTTTTGGAACCCTTTTCCATGCCTTCACACATGATTGAACATTGTACGCAGAGGAGAATACAGGCTGCTGTAAGTGGTATAGCACTTATTATATAATAGTGTACAATCTATTGTACAATATACTGGATTATATGTACGACAAATATTAAATTATCCGAGTGCAGGTTTATTTCACCGAGGCCGAAGGCCGAGGTGAGAATAGACTTGCACGAGCGGTAATTTTATATTTGGAGTTCATATAGTCCAGTAATATTGTATGATAGAACGTTCACTATTTATTATAGTAATGAGATCTTTCTCAATCTAAGCCCCCATCATGAATTTTACCAAAGTGTAGATCTAGCGGCGCTCGGCGCAATACCAGCGCCAGCCAGCCCGGCGCTCATCCACGGCGCGGCGGTCCGGCATGCGACGGCGCACAGTGGGCCAGGGAGGAACCAAAGTGCGCCAAAGTCATTTTTGGTGGTTTATTTTTTCATTTTTTTTCTTGCCCTGCCAGAAAGTAATACATTGAAGAATACCTCAGTAAAATATTTTATTCGGTTTGGACATTTAGGGTGTGTGAATTTACACATCCAATGGCAAATCTGTATATTCACGTTTTAGCGCAAAAGTGACTTATTTTATAACTTTCAATTTAACATGAAGTTTTTAAGTTATCGATATGAAACTGCAGTCACATATTTCTGATAGATTATTTAACTGCATGAATGAATTAAAATGGATAGAAATGCAATCTTCATTATATACTATAGGGATAGATTCAATAAAAAATGGATTAATTTTCCGATGTTGTTATTAATCTAAAAGAAATGTTTAGATTTCCGCGGATTTCCGCTTTAGTTTTATTACCAACATTTCGTTTGATGTCTAAGTTTAAGGTTAATACCAAATATGCTGCCACCTTCTGCCATTGTTTATGTTAAAGCCCATTTCCCTTGCCATATTTGCCCGAAAATGTGTTTTTTTTTTGGTCTGTGGCTGAAGGATTCGCAGCCACAAAATTACATAGCGTGGGGGCGTTTGTCATTGTCCTGTGGTTCTAATGACGGCAAGGTTAAATAAAAGCTGATAAGAGGTAAACCTGTTTTAAAAGGCTTGTTTCCGTTGCTGGAGACATATGTTTTTAAAGAAAAAAGGTGTATAGTTATTTCATTGACAAGCTTACACTGTCATGTTTGTGATACACGTCTCATAGCGTTTTGTGTAAATTTAAAAGAAATGTTAAAATTTCCGCACAATATTACCTTAATTTCATTACCAACATTTGTTCTAATGCCTAAGCTTTAAGATGATACCTAACACAGGTGCCTTCTTCTGCCGGTTTTTATGTTACAGCCAATTTTCCTTGCCGCATTGACCCGGAAAATGTGGCTGAAAGATTCACAAATTACGCTGCGTGAGGGCGCTTGTCATTGTTCTGTGGTTCTGACAACGGCAAGGTTCCACAAAGGCTAATAAGAGGTAAATATGTTTTATAAGGCTGGTTCAAGTTGCTGAAACATTTTGTACAATGGTAAAAATGTATTTTAAATTTCATCGACAATCTTACATTGTCATTTGTGATACACGTTTTAACTTTTATAATAGGATTTTGATCCTGCTCTTCATCACAGCTTAATGGTTAGTGGCAATTCATATGATGCGGATTCCAGTAAACTGTTTTTCCTCTTATCACCTACATTATCAAATTCATTTTCAAAAGGGGATATCATACATTGCAAATCATCAATTATTACAAACAATACCCAGTAGGGTTCCTACTTTGAGTAACTCGGGGATTGGATGTCTTTCTCTTTTTGATGTAGAAACATAGGGATCGAATTTTCAATTTTCCAAAGTAGGGTCATTATTATATTCATATATTTCTCATTGGATTTTGGCAGCTAATTAAAAATCAGTGTTTCAATGACATCATACGATTTAAAATATATTTTTATTGAATTCTGCAGGTCGGATTTATCCTCACAACCACCATGGAGCTTAATTAGCTCCATGCAACCATCATCCAAGTAACAGGAGAATGAGAAATGTGTAATATCTTACATAGATTTCGGCATTCAATCAGAAATCGGTATTTTAATGACATCATAAGTGTTTGAAAATATTTTCATTAGATTCTACAGGTCTGATTACCCCTAGACCCATCATTGAACATAATGTGAACAAAAGAAATATGTTATTTCTCATTGGATGTTCGTATCCAATCAGAAAGCGGTATTTTAATGACGTCATATGTATTTGAAAACAGTTTCATTGGATTCTACGGGTATGATTACCCTATTATCCGTCAATTGGGCATGCATTTTTGATAAAACTCAGTGAATATGAATTTTGGCGCACTTCGGAGCCATTCTGGCCCACTGTGCGTTGGAGCCTGATATCTAGGCACCAACGTAGCCAAATGAACCAGTTGAAAAACCTTGCATCCCCTTGCCATATATAGCTGATTTTGCCAAGTTAAATTAAATTCTAACATCCGTTTTTATAAAAACAAAGCACGCCCTAGTATCTTAACATTTGACTTTTGACCTACTTATGTGACCTTGACCTCAAATAACAATGAGGTCCCTGTTATGCATCTACCACCCAAGTTTGGTTACAAATGGGCATGTGGTTAGAAAGATACCTAGTTT
>JZLH01S0633803.1:14154-38709 GCA_001188425.1 Eucidaris tribuloides | reverse complement strand
ACTTTGTTTTGTTCAATTTGCTTGTTTTAATCTCAAGATATAATGTAAAAAACAGAATGGTGGAATCACAATTGGTCAATTTTACAAGGGATTTTAGTAAAAACGGCACAATTGCATTTTACCCTTTCTTATTCAAATTAACATATCTTAAGATTAAGACAAGGCAAACTTAAACAAAATAACGGTATTTTGAAAGCTAGACTATGCACTTCACGTTGACGTAAGCATCATGCCACAAGAGTATTTTTCTAATTACCAAAGAGGGCGGGTTTTTACTTGCACAATTTTTTTGAGACACACTGTATAAGCAAAGTGATAAGTTATTTTGAAGTATTTATGGGTATAATTAAGTAAAACAGTCTTCAAACAAAAGATTGTTAGAGTGAGGCGACAGATCAGAACGTTTTCAGAACTGTATTTTCCTTTTCCGCAAAATCCTATGACAACAGTTTTTTAGAATCGTCTTCCAACAGAGAATCTTCAAATGTACTTACAACTGTTTTCAAAGCTGAAACTAACTTTTTCGGGTATGTCTTACAAGTTTAGTTAGTTTTCTGTAATTTATATTCACATTGTGGCAGACAAATGTTTTCTGATTTAAGAGTCTATCCATTTGTATCCGTCACATTTTTTTGATGAGATTGCAATTATTTCTCACATTAATTTGTACGATTAACTGGTTAAACTTGGTTAATAGGCGTAAGGTCACTGACCTATAAGTGGCTGAGAGAAAGTTATAAAAAAGAAACGCCTTTCAAGTGACATGGACAGAATCTGCAAGACATCGGAGATCATTTTCTGTTAAAAAAAGAAATACTCATATAGTTGTGTATCTTTTTTTGAAAAAATTCTAGATTATAACATGCATTGCTTTCCAATTTCAGATATTGTATCTTTATCAGTCGTAAAAGTAAATTACAAGTCTTTATTGGTTAAAATTTGCGGTTTGCGTTATATTTTGTCATCAAGCTATTTGTAAACTATGTAAATTTACATTATCTTCCAAGAAACAGTTCAGTTTCATATTGCATATTCATTGCATTAATTAAACCTTTTGAGTTATAACCTGCATGACAATAATGTCTCATGTGTTAAATTTCTGTAAGTCACTTTCGTCTTCCGATCCTCAATACAATTTCATTGATCTACGAACATACAATTCATTTGTCTAGGTTTATCAATCTAATGTGTATTCGTTGTGCACTGACCGCACTATTTGCTTATAGTGTAATGTTCCGTGACCTGCTAAACCTACCTGATTGCAGTTTTCTCGCAATTCAACCTAAACTTCAGAGAACAGATTACAAATTAAAGAAAAACTGGGTTACTGAGTAGTACATGTATAATTAAGGAGCTTTTGCCTTACTATTGCTTAAAAAAATAAACGCTGCTCTAACTTGGTAAGGTTCATTGTACAACACGGCCGTAGGGAATGCTGAGTGAGAGCATGTAAATGACAAATGAAATACCTACGAAATACATCCTTTCATTTGGTAAAATCTTATATATATCGCAGAATGTAATCATTCCATATTTGTCTGACACAGAAAAAGGGCACATATGTTTGTGTGTGTGCATGTGTGCGTGTTTGTGTGTGTGGGTGTTTGTTGTGTGTGTGTGTGTGTGTGTGTGTGTGTGTGTGTGTGTTGTGTGTGTGTGTGTGGGTGTGTGTTGGTGGGTGTGGCTGTGTGGTGTGTGGTGTGTGTGGTGTGTGATGTGTGTGTGTGTGTGTGTGTGTGTGTGTGTGTGTGTGTGTGAGGTGGTGGGGTGGGATGGGTAAAGAAGTGATTGCTCTATCTTGTTTAATCCCAAAGTTATTTGTGAGAAGGAAATACCAAGGAATCAGCAGTGTGGAATAGGAGTAATTTCTTTAGGGGCAATCAAGCAGACCATGGCGGGGGGGGGGTCGGGGGTTGTGCCAATGATTGATTATTTTTGTTTGTATTTCTTTGCTGTTTTTCCCAGCTGACAAACGAAAGGTTAGGTACTATTTATCTGAAATCATTTTATTGTATGCTAATGTTAAAAGATACGAATGAGAGGGAGAGGGGATGTATTGATTTTTATTACACGGTATTTTTTTGTGGGGGGGGTGGTAAATAAGCCTAGGATAACAAGCGTGCGTTGTCTTTCTTTTATTAGCTGGAGAAGACAATTAATTTCTTATCAATTTATTGATGAGCAGATAGACAAGCACAGCAGCTTGGAAACAATGAACTTATTTGTTTTGGGTATTTTTGTTTTTGTTTTTCTTGTCCATCTGCGACACAGTATTAATATTTGGTAAAAACGGCAATTTATGTAATGTATTAAATTAAAAAAAATACATTCGTAAACAGCGGGTTGGCCTTACTATATCATCATTATCATCAACAAAATAATATTAATTCTACAACCCATTTCAAATCCAACAGAAATGAATCTTGTCCGGTAACAACAGTATAGAACTATACATATCACTGAAGGTTATTAGTACCCCCACCCTCCACGTCCCTGATTTTTTGCCATAGTGTGCCATTATCATAGCAACGGAATTTCCGACACATCTCGAAAAATATGTCTTCGCCATTTTCGCCCCAAGACCAATGTGTTGTGCCAAATTTTATGACAATTTGCAAAAACTGGGGAAGTATTCTATCCTCAGGACTCTTACATGATTTTATTGATGAAATATGTCGTTACCATGACAACGCAAATTCTCTTACACATTCGAAATATATATCTTGCACATCTTCGCTCCAAGACCAATGTGTGTGCCAAATTTCATGAGCATTGGTAAAAAAACTAAAGACGTGGTTTGGACCGCTTTGTTTTTACCTTTTTTTTGCCATGATATGTCATTACCATGGTAACGCATTTCTGGCACATTCGAAAAATCGGTTCTGGCACTCTTCGCCCAAGACTATATGTGTGTGGCAAATTTTATTAGCATTGGTCAAAAACTGAGGAAGTAGTGTAATCCGCAAGAATTGGACGACCTCCAGACCGTACGCTGATCTCAATACCCTTTTCAAACTTCGTTTGGCAGAGGTATAATTAAGATTAAATTCCAAAGACATTAAATACATGCTAACGGTAAATCTATTTCTCAACGTAAAATTGAAATTTCACTCAAATGGAGATGTACTCTACTGAATCATTCAGAGCGTCGATCTGTTTTTCATAGGAGGGGGCAATCGCCCCTCCTCATAAAAATATTGGGGGCAAATATATCGATTGCCCCCCCCAATTATTTTGACAACTGAACAAAAACATAATATGCATTGCAAATTTTGAAAAAGCATTGGAAACCACTATAAAACCATTTAACACGGCATAAAAAATACTGTTAAACATACAAAATTGTCAATTTTTCGGTGCACTTGCGCGCAAAACTTTGCTTTATGATTTGCGGCGCGCAAGCGCCCCGAAAATGGGCATTTTTTCAGTTTTGCCCCCATCCGAAACATGGATCGACGCCCCTGGAATCCTTAATGGCACTGACGGAGAAGAAACCCCCTCTCCCCTCCCCCCCCCCAAAAAAAAAAACGAAAAGAAAAAATAAATTAAAATCACACAGCAGTTTGTAGTCTTGTTACTTTAACTGTCAGAGTCGCAAAACGCCTCAAATCTTCCCTACAAAGGGGAGGGTTTTTTAGCCACCATTGTCACTCGTGCCAGCTAACGACGCCCTGTGACACTCAAATATCGTTATCAACCCTCTGTGGGTATAGAATGTCGAAATATTCGCTTTATAACCCACAACGGTCAAATTGTTTGTTACCATGGAAACGGACTGACCAATGGAATTGATCGTTACAAAGTATATATGGCTACGCAGTGGTTTTTTTTCTTGCATTCCCACAATTTTGGGATCGCAATGGAAAATTTGATGTAGAGTTCAAGCAGTGGGGAACTCTAGTGACAAAATTCTTCTTGTGTAGCCCACTGTGGGGTATGCTACGTCGAAAACCTACCATTGCGTCACGTGCTGCGGGGGTGAATATCAACAGTCTAAAATGTAATAAGATTCGAGATAGACCAATTTATATAATTTGTGATTGTCCAGTATTTTCACGAATTGCCCGCATACAGATCAATATCAGCACATGAATTAATGTCTATAACACAACAGTGGGGTGGGGGGGGGCTAATGGTTGCGCTGGATGTTCAGTTTTTAGCACCTAATGATGGTTTTGAATAGTAATTGTTTTTTTTTTAAGGGCTTCAGGTTAGACCATAAAGATACACTAGTGACCTACAGGATCATGTTTTATCCTTGAAACAATTTAACAATGCCTTTAATGGTGTGGATTACGTTATACGAGGTACGACGGCAACTTTTGCAGTCCCCATGCTTAAAGGCATTGTTAAATATTGTTTTTCGTTTAAAAACATCTAAGCTTTATGATCCTCCATGCTATACTAGTGTTTGTATGAGGTCTAGAAATGAAGACCTGTAAAATTAAATTTAAAAACGATGATGTAGCCAGATGTAGCCAGCAACTGACGAGCATAAGTTAAGAAAGGTTTTGGATTCTTGCCAACCAATCAGATCGCACGTTCACTGGCGTGGAGCTGACCATGCGTGACCGATGCATGCCGCCGACGTGTGTTAGTCGCACCCCTGGTAATGTATGCACCGTTTGAATCGATAAGCCTCCTCCCTTATAGCTGTTTCGGCAAGTTTTATTGGGATGAAACATGCCGAAACATGAAATTAACAGAGATTAACTAATTGATAGGGTTTTGCTGAGGGTAAGTGTCACACAGTACCCTTATTTAGGCTGTCTTTATCACCATGTACCATAATTCTTACATTACTCACAATGTCATTTTTATTTCTAACTTATCCCTGTTAGTGGCGGCTGTATCTTCCTTTAAGTACGGTGAAAAGTGAAAACCAACGAGCAACCATTCTAGTTCCCCCATGTACAGCGCGTCCCGAAAAATGTCCCTGTCATAGACATCAAAATAATTACCAAAATCAAGTTTTATACTGAATGAAGTTTACATATTGAGAAAGGTATTATATTTTCTAAGTTTTGTTGAAAATGTCATCTGGTCTCGCTTCATTGGTTTTGAATACACAGTTTGTTATGTGACAGTAGTGCTTTTCAGCCCATTCCAAGTTTGCAGTGCTACATCAATGCATCAACCTCGATGTAAATCAGGTGGACGGACTTGCAGCGTGAACAATAAGTTTACAAGCTGGACAAATCATAAGTGGAACACACTCTGTGGAAGCAAACACAACAGTGGAACAGACTTTTGATTAGTTTTCATTAAAAAAAATAGATGAACAGTGTCGTGAGATAATTTAAGTGAAGAATGGAATTAGTTATAATTTATTATAATTGTGATGTGCCTTTCTTTTTATCAAACTTGGAATGGGCTAGAAATCACCGATGTTACATAAGAGCCTGTGTATTCAAAACCAATGAAGGGAGACCTTTGAATTGTCACAGGAACTAAAAAACTAAGTGGGCTATCTAAATATATAAATCTAATTGAATGTAAAACTTGATTTCAGTAATTATTCTGAGGTCTATGAGAGAGACATTTTTTCTGGGACACGCTATAAGCTGTTGTATCATATTTTTTTTCCCAGGACATTAATTTATGTGCCAATATGTATCTGCACATATTTTCTGGTGACAGCATAACTGTCTTAGTTTCGTGTGCTAAACCGCTGTTTATCGAGTCACTATTATTTAGCTTAGATGTCCAAGTTTTGACAATTTTTCAAATGAACTCCGAACTGTTAAAGGCATCGGATAACAATATTTCCTTAAAAAAAAACATAATGAGCTACATGATTCTCAAGCTACTAGTGTTTTTGATAAGGTCTAAAAATGAAGCCCTGAAACAATTATAGTTCAAAATGATCATTATGAGCTTTGAAAAAGTAAAAATCATTGAGACACCATTCCAGTTTTCCCCATAGACTGCTGTGTTGCAGAATTTTCATCGGCCGAGAATATGTGCCAATTTTATCTTTACATATTTTACAAGTGACATCATAACTGTCTGAACTATTGTGTTCTAGCGTGTTTATTTGTCCATATAAACACTGTCAGATATGTCAGATAGCAAAATTTGACAATTTTTCAAATGGGTTTTCCACAATATTGTCTTTACAGTGAAGTCGTATATTAAATTTCAAAGCAGGTTCTATCTACGGATATCAATAACTGTTGGAACGCTCGCCATCGCTTGTAAAAGACATAGGTTTCCTTCAATACAGAGCAATCAATAAATACAGCTCACCAATTACTTACCAAAACCTTCCGAACAGAGTCAATATCATACATTATATGGGTCTATTATCTGTCATTCCGGGGAAAAATAGATTATTTTCACGCAATACTCCACACGCACTTTTCCTATAGGCGTACAATGTTCTGTTTATGTGCGAATCGATAAAATGCTAAAGTGTTCGCCATTTGAGAGAGGCCCGGTGTGTCACACGTTACAGGAGGCCTGATAAACGTTCGATGTCTGTTATTTCGAGCGATGGGAATGATTTAGAAGAGACTCTGAATTAATATTCACGTCAGTCTCGATATAAGCCAATGTCGCTAATGATGGCCCGTTGAAAGTGAGTTTCACATTACTTGTCAAGCGACGTATTGGTCGGTGTAATTACAATGGTACGGAGTCAGGGCAAGGCTGTGTTGACATTTTTACGAACGTCTTAATTATCAATGTTACATATAACACACACACACACCACACACACACCCACAACACACACATCACACACACACACCCACCATCACACTCACAGCACACACACACACACACACACACACACACACACAACCATTCAACACAGCACAGAAAAAGCACACACACCACCACCACACACACACACACACACACACACACACACACACACACACACACACACACATACAGACACACACAAGACACACACACATACATACACACACAAAGCACACACAAATACACACACACACACCACACACGCACACACACACACAAAACACAAAGCACACACAAATACACACACAGACACAAATATATATTTTACTGATTACTCGTTGAATTTATAGAGGAAATATTTTAGCGTATACATTGCGAGTTAATTCCTTTTCTCGCAAGTATCATGTTTTGTTTTGTTTTGTTTTTTGTCTCTTCCTGTACTCTTTTATTTAGTCGTTGCGATTTCTTGTTGTCCGTTGCTCTTTTGCTGTTCGTTTTCATTTCTAGTATCTAGCGAACGAAACCCGTGTTTTGATTTTGGGTTGATTTAAATCTTGTTAAATGTAATGTTTGCATTATTTTTGATGCAAATTATTTGTATCATTTTGTGTGTGTTTTTCATTTACGGGAACGCAGTAAACTGTACACCATGAACACATCCATAAGAAATTGGAGGTATAATGTTTGTTCAGTTTGTACTGGTTTGCTATGCCGTGAAACGATTAACTCAGTCAAGCTTGTTATAACCTACAGGTAATTATCAAGAAGTACAACAAGAATTCAACAAGAATTCATGCCAGTTGTTGCATTATACCTGTTAATCAATTATGACTGATGTTGTGTCAGTAACTTGAGTATTACCAGGCGTCAATCCTGGGGCGGTGGGGGGGGGGCAGGCGGGCGATCGCCTCACCAGGATGAGATTTGGGGAACATATTGATTTTCCCCCCCCCCCCCAATAATTTTGACAACTTGAAAAATTCATAATATGCAATACAAAGATATGTTTAAAAAGCATTGGTAAGCATAAAACCATTAAACTTAGCATAAAAATACCATGAAATATACAAAATGGTCAAATTTTCCGCGCGCTTCGCGCGCAAAATCCTGTATTGCAATTTGGCACGCGGAACGAAAATGTTTAACCTTTTTTAAAAGTTTTTCCCCCTCCCCTCCCCCTTAATCCAAAACACGGATCGACGCCCCTGGTATTGACAGCTTTTGGTGTTATGCAAAAAAACTACTGGGTGTTTTTATGAACGCTCACAAGTATATTTTAAACACCGTAGCTTTCGTATTATTTCTCCGCATAATATTTAAATCACGGTTAATGAGGCCTTGAGTAGCCTAAAGGTGTTGCTCCAAATTTCTATTTACCTTTACCTACACTAACCTGACATTACAAGACCATGAATAGCCTTTAGCACACAGCTGCATATAATTTGTCCATTTTCTTGGTATGAGATGAAAAGAAAAAAAGCATGAACCTACATAGATAGTATTTGTTAGTGATAGAAAAGAAAACGTTTTACAAGCGATAAATGAATGAATGAATGAATGTATATCAACAAAAATAAATTATTTAGATAACTCAGACGCCACATAAATCCTCTCCCATCGTTGTGGGGACTTAACCGATTCAAATCAGTATTTGAAGTGACTGAACAAGCTGCGGCTTGCATTTAAATTCAATTTGCTTGCCGCGTTGAACGTTTAATGTATGTTTGAGGGAAATGAATCGCGCTTTTACAGAGATTTATTTGTTTAACTTTATTCAACCGTTGTGTACAATCATATCCTGTTTTCTACTTATTTTTGTAGTAATTATGTTTATGTTTAGACATGTGGATATTACACTATAATGATAATAATGATAAATATTGATAAAGATATTATTAATAAATTATTAATAATAATAATGGTGATGATGAGAGCAGTGAGGGATACGAAAACATATCCAGGGGCTGATTGTGGTAGCAGAGGCGTCGATCCTGTGGGGGCAGGGGGGCGATGCCCCCCCATGAAAATATTGAGGGGCAAACATATCGATTTGACCCCCCCCCCCCCAATAATTTTGACAACTTGAAAATTCATAATATGAAATAGGGTGTTTACGTTTAAAAAGCATTAGAAAGCAGTATAAAATCATTAAACTTAGCACAAAAATGCCATCAAATATACAAACGCGCAAAATTTTTAATTGCAGTTTGGCGCGCGGAGTGCGCCGAAAATTGTTGACATATTTTTCACTTTTGCCCCCCCCCCCCTCCCAATCCGAAACACGGATCGACGCCCCTGTGTGGTAGTGATCATGTACCCGTTGTAACCACACTCCAATCCAAACTCAAGCGTTTGAAGAGCACAAGAAGTGCACAAAACCTGGACATTGACAAGCTGTCCAATCCTGAATTTCGACTTCAATATTTTGTACAAGTTAAAAATCCTTCTGAATGTCTCTATGATGAAGGGGACGAGACAAACTGGGATACAGTGAGAGACATTTCAGTTCAAACAGTCCAAGAGACCTTGCCCAAGAAAGGGAGAAGGGTGCGGCAGAAGTGGATGACCAAAGAGATATTGTTTATGATAGGGAATCGTCAGAAGGTTAGAGATAGGCGAGGGCAGCAATACAAAGAGTTAAACAATCAAATCAAGGAAAATGTAGAGAAGAAAAGGAAAGCTGGTTGAATGATCAATGTATAGCAAGATAGAAGGTCACTTTGGTAATGATCATGGTGTGTATAGGAGAATTGATGAAATCTCCGGCAGAAAGGCAAATTGTTCAAGTTCTGGATGCATAAAGTCGAAAGATGGGAGCATGCTTGTTGAAAAAGATCTAATCTTGAACCGTTGGACAGAATATATTGGAGAGTTGTTTCATGATGTCAGAGAGGAGACGCCAACTTTTTTCAGAATCTCCAGACGGCCCCAAAGTTCTAAAATCAGAAGTCCGACCAGCCATAAAGATGATGAGAAGGAACAAGGCAACTGGACCAGATGGTGTGGTGATAGTGATGATTGATGCTCTGGATTGATGCTTTGGTGTTGAAAAACTAACAGATGTCATCAATAAGATCTCTGAAGATCTGGCCCAGTCCATTTTCATCCCAATCCCAAAGAAACAAGGTGCAATAGACTGTGACCAGCACCGCACAATCAGCCTTATGAGCCATATCACAAAGATCATCCTCAGAATTTTGCTACAATGAGCAGGCAGCAGGATAACACCAGAGATTGGAAAGCAGCAGTTTGGATTTGTAAGAGACGCAGGCACCAGAAAAAAATCATTAAAAATCATGACGGAAAAAACATAGAAATGCAAAAAGACGTCTATATATGCTTCATTGATTATTCAAAGGCCTTTGATAAAATTAGACATACACAAATGTTTGAAGATCTCAACAAGTTGGACCTACATGAGAAAGACCTTCGTCTACTGACAAGTCTGTACTGGAACCAGTCAGCATGTATCAGAGTTGATGGAGAACTCAGTAAATATTATATTGAAAGGGGAGTAAGACAGGGGTGTATGATGTCTCCAGATGTTTTCGATTACTACGGTGAACTCATCCTGAGGGAATTGGAAAAGGAGAGGGGACTTAAACTTACCACGTGAAAGTAAGATTTTAAGGAAGACAAAAATTGATAAACCATGGTGTACAAATGAACTAAGAAAATTATCTCGAAAAAAGGAAAAATTGTACAATAAATTTATAACACATCCGACCGTTTTAAATGAAATATAAATAAATAAATAATTACACATTTTTTAGAAATTATTATACTAAAATTTTACGAAAGAGAAAGAAGACTTTTTATGAATCTAAATTTGATTCGGTAAATCAGTTCTCGTCATCTTTGACTTATCCTTGCCCTACATTAGACCGGTGCTTTTATTTCATCAAATTTGGATTACTGGCATTTATAGTTTTTTTTTTTTATTAATTGTTTCTCCTGCCCTTTTCTTATATCATCTTACCTGTCTCCCTTCTTTCTCCTCTCCTATCTGTACTGTTAGTCTTTGTCCTGTTTTTTTTTTCCCACTAGTATTGTCATTTTTCCCGGTATCGTCCAAGTGTTAACTGTTTTGTTTTTGTTTTCTGTAACCACCTAACGGGGCCTACAGACAACAAGCCTGGCTTCAGTAGGTTCCCCATTTCCACCCTTCTTTCCATTATACTTGTGTTTGTTTGCTCTTCTTTTGTTTTTGTTAATTTCTAACTGCAAAATGCTATACATCCACCCAATTATTGTCAAATACTTACTTATTATTTGGTCGGTGCAGTACATTTATTTTATATTCCCACTATATAATTCTGTGTATACTCTGAATACAATGTAGATTGTATTATTGTCACTGTGCATATTCATTTAATTTCTCGTGTTGATGTACTTCAATCTGACAACGTACACATGTATATACATTATACTATGTTATGTTATATTTTGTTGGAAATGAAATAAATGAAATGAAATGAAATGAAAAGGTACCTGGAAAGAAAGAAATAATATTTTGAATAGAACTAATAAAAAGTGCAATATTCCTGAAATTGTAATAGTCGATAACTTACAAATCAAAGGCAAATTTGAAATAGCGCAAGAGTTTAATAATTGTTTAATAAAACATGTCCTGGTTATGATGATATCAATATAATTGTAATAGAACAAATCATTCCTTTCATTTGCAAACCATTGGCTGATATATGTAGTAGATCTATTTAAACTGGACTTGCCGAATAAGTTAAAAATAGCAAAAGTTACACCTGTTTTAAAATCTGGATCAAAAAGTAATACTTGTAATTATCGCCCTATTTCTGTACTTTCTGTTTTTTCCAAGATTCTAGAAAAAATGTGTTTATAATAGAATGTATGATATCTTTTGTGCACACATGAAATATTGTCAGAAAATCAATTGGATTTAGAAGAGGTTTATCCACATCACTAGCAATAACAAAATACTTGCAATCGGTTGTTCCCTCTTTAGATAATAAATTATCATCAGTTAGTGTTTTTTCAGATTTGTCGAAAGCATTTGACACTATTTATCATTCAATTCTATTGTATAAACCTAATCACTTATGGAATTCTGGGGATACCACTTTCTTGGATTAGAAATTATCTTTCAAATAGAAACAATATGTACACTATGTATTAATGCCTGTAACCAGTTTTAAAACTATTACGTGTGGTGTTCCGCAAGGATCTATTTTAGGCCCTCTCCTTTTTCTCCTTTACATTAACATCCGCCATTCTTCACCCTAATTACAAATTTACGCAATTTGCCGATGATACAAGTGTATTTTTCCCAACATATTTTTCGTACTCTAAATAATGAATTAAAGAATGTTCATACTTGGTTAACTGCAAATACCCTCCCTACTCAAAAGTATTGCAACGTACACTATAACGCATGTATTTTGAGTTGAAGAGGTCTTTCTATAATGATATCCTAATGAAGTTTATTATTGGAAAATGCCAAATTATTTGAAAAGAAATAAATAACTATTCTTTCTCTTTTCTTCTCCAAGGCGGAGAGATTATCAAATGCTGGCGCGTCCACGACAGAGGGGCGGGAACATAAAATTGAAAAAAAAATGCCTCACTATAGGGGTGGGGTGTTAATTGACACTAGTATCGTAATTCGGTTTCATATTTCCCGTAAAACGGTTTTGATGGCTTGAAAAGACATCCAGCAAACAAAAATGGCAATGTGTTCCTCTGACGCTTTCTCAGAAAGAAGACACCACCCCGCGAAGACGAAAGCGCCTCCTATCCTCATAAGACAGTGGTAAGGAGGATAAGGCTACTAATAAAGATGATGGCCTTCTCTCCACGTTATTTTATGCATAGCACTGAAAAGTCGCATGACAGCTAATTTTTAGGATGTTTGCAATAATAAACCGCCTTGAGAATTGAGAAAGAATAAGAAATTGCCACTTGAGGTGGTCCTTTCTGAAATATGGGGCGTATCCTCCTTACCATTGTCTTATGAAGTTAGGAGGTGCTTACGTCTTCGCGGGGTGGTGTCTTCTTTCTGGGACCGTGTCAGAGGAGCACATTGGCATTTTTTGATTGTTGGAAGTCTTTCCGAGCCATCAAAACCGTTTCCCGAAAAACATGAAAACGAATTACGACACTAGTGCGAATTAACACCCCACCCCTATAGGAAGGCGAAAAATATTAAATTTTATGTTCCCGCCCCTCTGCCGTGGGTGCGCCTACATTTGATAATCCCTCCGCCTTGGAGAAGAAAGAAGAAAGAATATTCATTGATTTCTTTTCAAATAATTTTGCTTTTTCCACTAATAAACTTCATTAGGATATCATTATAGAAAGACCCCTTCAACTCAAAATGCATGCCTCACTGTATGTTGCAATACTTTTGAGTAGGGAGGGTAAATTAGTAATTAATTTGTCAAAAAACAATTATATGATATTCACTTATTCAAAATACTCACTAGAACAACTCAAAATAGATAATTATGAAATTGAACATTCTCCTCAGAATAAATTTCTCGGTATATCAGAAATTTGTAATAAGTTAGCTAAAGTTGTAGGAATTATTTATAGATTACAGAATATATTACGTGACAATTTTTTTTGACTTTATACAATACACTATTTTTAAGATATATTACATCTTAAAACATTCATTGGGCCAAATATGCAAATGTATTTTCCGCTAGAGTATATTACTTACAAAAGAAAGCTGTCCGCTTAATATATTTACTAGTACTCTGCGTATAACTCTCACTCAGCTCCCTTGTTCGCCAGATTAAATATTCTCTCTACTCACGGCATTGATAAACTGCAAGTAGGTATTGTTATGTATATGTGTAAGAATGAATTATAACCGTCATTTGTTAAAGCAAATTTCTCTACAAATTCAATATATCATAGGTATTTAACTCGCAGAGCCCATGATTACCACTTACCAAAAATACGAATTACATCCATAGCTCAGACAAATTTGAATTTTAATGGACCCACAGTGTGGAATGCACTACCAACTGACCTTAAAAATTATTATTCTCTCCCCTGCTTCAAACGAAACTATAAAAAATATCTAATAAATAAGTATTTTGATTCGTTTCTTTAATGATAATAATTTAATACTTCAACCTTGTGATTGATTATCACACTATAGGCATTTGTTATTTTGTCATGTTTTTATTGTTTTATGTATATATTTTCTCCCTTTTTAATGTTTCTATATAATTGTGCTTTGCTTGGAGGTTAATGTAAATAAGTTACTCTTAATCTGTGACTTTTGATTGACTACCTCCACATTATTTTTTTTGTATTATTATGTGTAAACCTGTTTTGTTTCTATTTCTATATAGCTTTCAATTTATCACTTGTTCAATGTTTTGTCTTTTAAATGTGGAAATAAAGTTGAATTTGAATTTGAATGAGAAGACATTTTAACTTGCAAAACACAATTTTCTTGATGCCGTCACTTATGGAATTCTCCGTAAAAGAAAAAACGTTTTTTATGAGGGAGGTTGTGAGAAAAAAATACATTTTACCATCAATAATGCATATTTAAGCTGATTTTAAAACAAATTAATACAGGCAGAAATCTTGGAGAAGGTCTGAAAGACCAATTAACAAGCTCTTCATTTATATATGTGTGCTTCAGTGACAGTAAACAGTGCGTGTGTTCATGTGCGTGTGTACATAACCCTTGCGAATGTTTGTGTATAGATGCATGTGTATGTTTGTGAATATTTTGGGTAAATGGGTACCTGTGCCTCTGTGTACATGGTGTACTGATGTGTGGTTATGTATACGGGCGTGTATTACTCGTACTATACAGGTTGGCCCAGAAGAAATGCTACACTTGTGATCGTTAATTTCTTCAACATCATCCACAAACTGTTATTGGTGATTATTTCATGGGTTAGAACAATCATTTTCCAACAAAATGATACCACGATGATTGCATATCAATTTCTAAGCAATCTTTTACTTTCTTCATGGTCTAGAGTTTTGCAACACAATGGTAAGCTGGAACTAAAACCGTCGTTTTTGGCACATATTTTGCCATTGTAACAAATCTACAAGCTTTATATGCTATTGAAACGAGATTTATGATAATCAAAGGTTTCTCTTTAAGGTTATATCAAAATATGTGACCGAACTCAATGTTGTGACACGGGGAATATAGTCTAAAGATGTCCTTTTTGGCCAAAAAACTCGTGGAAGATGCCCGTTTTTCTATTTTTTTTCTGACTTTGCCGCTTCATAAAATGAAAGTGCGCCATCTTTAAATATATTGAAGATGAGTATGTGTAGCGGGAAGTCTGAGGATTCTAAAAATGTAAAAATCAAACCTAAAAGAAGGCCCAGGGAATTGGCAAAAACCAATCACAGACACCATTTTCTCTCAGTATTCTGGCTTTCACAGCTGGCTAGAAATCAACGCAGTCTTTATTATTATACGTTCGAGTGGGAATGTAAACAAAAGAAATGCTCCTACACAACGCGGCGTGAGAGCAGTGGTGCATGACCTGTGCGAATAACCTCGTATTTCTCTTCCCAAAAGATGTGCTAAACAATTCATATGATTTTGATTGGGTGTTTTGATCTTAGGGCTTTTTTCTGAGGCAATGCAATTTCCTAAATTTGCTTTTTTTTAACTTCAGCGATCATCAGGACACCGAAATATTTTCGCGTAACGGCGTGGCATAGAATGAGCAAGCCGCAGTGACAATGTAAGCCAAACCTTACCATTGTCTTCCGTGTCAAAGCGAGGCATTCTTGTGATCTGTCTCCCCGCTTATTCTATGGAACGCCGTATCGTGAGAATATTTTGGTGTTCCGAGGTTCGCTGGAGTTGAGAAAGAAACAAATTTTGGAAATGACATTGCCGCAGAAAAATGGCCCTAGGATCCAAACGCGTTACTCAAAATCAATTATCGTGGTACCATTTTGTCGGAAAAAGAATGTTCTAACAAATGAAATAACAATTAATGACATTATGTTCATTATGTTTAAGAAATTAACGATCGGAAGTGTAGCATTCTTTCTTGGCCACCCTGTATATACTTGAATAGCAGTAACGCGTTCCAACGTGCCATTCCACAGTAACGGTGAGAAGTGATACTAAAAATGGGAGAACCGTCGACCCGCTCCTTGTCCGGGAAATATCGAGATATTTTTTTTTATGTGTTGTTTTAACAGTGCTCCTCAGCGGCGGTGGAACCGGGGGCACTTGCCCCCCCCCCTCAATTGGCAATTTCCAATAGGAAAAATACCCCTTTTTCAAAATGAAATGTGCCCTTTTTCAATTCACACTTTTCAATGTACGCATTTTCGTCCCTGGAGGTGATTTACTTTTACTTGTTATCTATTACATATATGTTATATTCTTTTTATTTTTTCATTCATTATCTTCTCTTTTTTCTTGCCCCTGACGGTACAGAGAAGACATTGGGTAAATAATGTTTAACGAACATTTTGTGCCTAAAAGGGCATTTGTCCTCTCATCTTAATGACTTCATGGCAAAATTAGACCCTCCTACCATGCTTACTGTTTGCCCCACTACCCCCCCCCCCCCGGCAAATAATGCCATTTTTCTTCGTTGAATGTGCATTTTTAAGGTTTGTACCCTACAGTGTGAAGTAAAAACCTTTGTTGAAACATGATTTTTGTCACTGAAGGTGATTTTCTTTTATTTTTTGTTGTTTAAGAGGCCCGTTATATGCTTAATAGGGGCATTTGGCCTCTCCCATTAGTGCCCTCGGGGGTGGCAAAAATTTGACTCTCTCCATTTTTTCCGTGATAACATGGCCCTATTTTTATGTGCCCTTCAAGCGATAAGAAAGTGTTATTCGTGAGAAAACTTTCGGACGGTCGCCTTTTCTTCTTAAGTAGAAGACTTCCCCTTTTCTGTATAACAGAACTTTGCGTATTATAATGTGCATCATGATTATATGATTGATGAAGTATATTTCGATCTACTATCGTGCAGATGGGGTACTTGGTAGCAGTTACTATACTAGGATATCGGACATCGTATAATGCTCAGATTCACACTTAAGAAAACACAAAATTTTGCTGTATTTTAATTTTATAACGTTTGCCTTAATCGAGATCAATTGTAAAAAAAAAAATAACACTTATGTATAATGAACATTAGGTAAGAACCTTAAAACAGAGAAGACAGGAGTTTTACGAATATGGATGTTATTTTTCCCAAAACCGCTGCGTGCTCCATGCAAACTAGTATGTATTAAAACACTAATCATTATAATCATTATAAAATGAAGATCAAACGAAACATTTTCAAATAGCATTTCCATTCGTGTCTTATTCAGGCTCGGTTCTAGAGTGAAAACTTTAGGGGGCTACTGGGGGCTTCATTCGTGGCCAAATCCTAGGTCCAAAGTTTTTCTCGGTCATCCCAGCCGCCGAAAAGTCCCTCAGCGGAGAGGGGTGGGGGAAGTTAGGGACGAAAATATTTCTTCCCAAATCAAATCGCGAAAATGTTTCTCGGTGGGGGGGATTTCATGTGAAAATGTGAAACACATGCCAAACGAGCATGTTTATTACTATATTTTCATTGTTAAAGCCCCCCCCCCCTCCCACCTCCGTAGAATCGCGCCTGGGTGTACAACGTCCCCGCTGGCCGCCATCTTACTCAGCCCTTGCTGACCAATCAATAATCATCTTACAGGAAATTATTGAGTGCAAGTAACTCGCGGGCAGGGTTGCCAGGTTTTCCGATTCTCAAAAAGCCAAATTACTTGCCAATTTCAGTGAAAAGGGCCAAATTCCGATTTGATGCATTTTATGGGCAGCACAGCCTAGATTTGGTTAGAAATAACGTTGTAATCAATTTTTAACACCCCTGAAACCTCTGCTGCAGCCGAAAATTTGAGTGCCGTGGTTTACGCACAGCCAGATTTACCACGTGAAATACATGCACACCGCTAATTTTGGATCCTTGTGGCACATCTTTGACTGAAAATCCCCGAAAAATAGGGTTTTATAATGATGTTTTATGTGTCAGTGAAAAATGCCAAAAAGGCCAAAAAGCCGTTTAGGCTGCACTTTGAATTCTTCACTGCTAAACGATATCAAAAAAGGCCAAATTTGGTGTTTTGGCCTTATGAAGGCCAAGCTGGCAACCCTGCCGCAGGTTAAATGTGGCACTATTTAAAACATGACGGATGGGGGCGCGCTGTAGGGACACAGTGGTATGTGTTATGCGGGGGGGATCCTTTTAAAGATTGTGTCATTCATTTGCACGTCAAAAAACACCTAAATGAATGAAATCAGCTGAAATCATATCAAATGTGAAGATTAATATAAATAAACACCTCTCATAGAAACTTGGGGTAAAATATTGACTTTTGGTGAAAATCTGGACGCTTAAACTTCATCCTTTTTCAAATTACTCAGAAGCCTTTTCAAAAAATCCGCGACGTCAAACGTGCACGCGCCGTTACAAAATTGTCCGATCAGCCGTACCCAAAGGTCGTGCGGAGGTTAGCCGTTTAACCAATCACTGCGCTCCGCTGGTCTTGCGACGATACACATAACCGCGATTCGCAGTTTGAGCAAAATTGAAACTCACGGAAAGAACAACATTCTGGTAAGATGTCTTTATTATTTTTTTTCATAAAACAACAAATTCATGACGTATGGATCTCAGACTTTCAACACACCATTTGTAAGTACTAAACTACTGTTTGGAATTTGATAATGAAGGGAAGTAATGGACTAGCACATCCCTTACACAATCTTTAATGTGGATATTCTAGTTCGATGGCCCTAAACCATGTAAACACTTCCGAGATTCATGAAAATTCACTGAAATAAGCATTTTTAATTGTACGTTAAATAAACTACCGCCCACATAATATACCAATAGTAGTTCAATATTTCTAACGTAATTGTCCACACTGAGTTACGACTTAAAGAATCCGCTCAGGCTTAAAATGTGATTACGTCATCACATTACTCATAAGTTTTCAGGTACAATAATTACGTACAAATCAGCAATATTTTTTTATTGCATCATCAATATTATTTTTCAATTTTCTAAGGCTCCTCCTTCTTGTCTTAACTTATATGTATTATATTTCTTTTGGGGTGCAGGCTTAATTCCGTATGGGTACTGAGGTGTTAAGGTTATCTGAGTTATACCTCATCTGAAAGAGCAGAGTCCGCTCTTTCTGATGAGGTATAACTCAGATAGCCTTAACACCTTATTAACCCTTTGGATGCTATAATGTAAAATATAGTCGAAAATTTTGGGGATACCGCAAAATCTCGGGGGTCCCCCCCCCCCCCCGAGATTTTTCATTAATTAATTAAAAAAAAACGAAAGACATTCAGAAAATGTTACTGGTGTGATATGATCTTTGGGTATAAAGCTTAAAAAAAAACCCTAACCCTAATCCCCAAAACTAAACTTGGGCTTTAACTTGCATACAACGATCTGTAATCAAAGAAAAATAACGAGCTTTGCGTAGGCTACGCGTTCAGATTGCGAATTCAAATCGATCGCATGGTGTCCGTTTGCATTTGCAAACACATTCCTTTTTTAACTCGACGTCATTTTTGTCCCAACATACGAGTTCTGGTATTCAATTTACATGAGTATGCCAAAATCCAAGAGAGGCAACATTTTGTATTTGTATATAAAATACAAGATAAAATATGAACAGAAAATGTGACCACCAGAATTACTCATATGGTATAATTCCAGAAAAAAAAATGATATAAACGGCAACCTTTACCCCAATTTAATGTTCAGCGTGAGAAAAAAACCCAGTAATAACCTGAAATTTTGCCAAAGTAAAAGTAATAATAAGCTTGTATTTTGCAAACATGTTGTATATTGGTGATTTTACTGTTTCAAAATAATGAACTTAGAATTTGTACCTATGTATTCTTAAAGAGTATTGTAAAACTGTTCTGAGGAATGGACAAAGTACTTTGATCCAGGCTTACATGAAACTTTTACTGGAGAAAAATTCTGGTATATTCTCAACAGGAGAGTTTTTTTCCCTATACGATATGCAAAAATAGTATGAATTACGATATAACAACATTTTTTCATATGTTACCAGAAACATTTTACTGGGATAAATAGGAAGACACGTGCTCCATGGGTACGATGTGTAGTTTCTCGCACAAACAATTTTTTCTCCATATCCCAGTTCCAAATTTCTCGTTTTCCCGTCTTTTTTCCTTTCTCTTCTCCTTTTCCTTTTCTTTTTCCATTTCTTTTCCTTTCTTTTTTCTTTTCTTTCCTTTCTTTTCTTTTTCGTCTTTTTTTTTTTTTTTGGGGGGGGGGGGGGACAGTCCCGCCGTCTATGGTAGCCTACGTAAAGCTCGTTATTTCTTCGACTAGAGATCGTTGTATGCAAGGTAATAATACGTTATGAAATAGTTATGAAGACGTTTTTAATTCGTTTTGATTCGCTGTCAGTACGTTCGATTCACCTATACGGAATTAAATCGCCGGGAATTTTTTGGGTATTCGGAATTTTTCAATTCGTTCCCGGTTCGTTACGTCAATTCGTCATAGTGTGAAGACCCCTTTACATGAGAACATCTACCTTCAATACAGAATTGAGGTCAGTGGATCAGAATAACCGGTATTTTTAACCCAGAAGTGTGAGAATTACTACAATATAAACATAGATTATAATCTATTAAATTGCCTTTAAATGTCTTTGAGATCCATAAAAAAACGGTTAAATCGTGCAACGAATTATGTCGAGCTAGATTATATTCAGGTTTATTGAAACACTCGAACGCAGACGTTAGAAACGGGATGAATACATGCCTTGACGTGCTGCGACCCTCGATCTGATAAAATTGCGCGAGATCCGTTGATCGTAAAGTCGTTCAGTGCAAGTAGAGTCCTCCTGTGTATATTGTTTGGTCGTGAATATTACGCCGTACATGGATTTCCTGTTTAAACAGCCTATCACAAGTTCCGATCTCTAGTGGTTTGTGCGCGAGAAAAGGTGATAAGTTTGGTGATATTAATCATTCTTGTTGAACACTTAAATTTAAGAATGCAATCGTTGTATTCAAACGGTTGCACTACTTGTAAAAATATTTTATGAAGTTTGTGTAGTTTATATACTCCGCACAGTGTTAGGGCCACCGCACACTACACGATCAGTATACGATCTGATTTCGGAAGAAAATGGAATAGCATTTGATATCAACATTTGAAGACATCATAACTTGTTTATTTAGGTTCTGAATAATCATACAGATAGTAGAATCGGAAATACGGCCCGTTTCGAGCTCTCTAGAAGAAACGCCAAATCGCCCCCGAATAGTAGTAACGAGAAAGAAGTCTTATGATTGCCTACGATTTGAAAATAATTTGGCCCTTACTCCGGGTTCAAGGCCGACAGCGCACCAAAATCTCATTTTAAGTAGGCCTATTCATATCATTAAAATAGGTTACATGTATATTTGTTAAAATGCCCATATTAGATGCTACTCACACCTACAGTGTATGTGGTCCTAAGCACAGCTACAGTATATGGACCACATACGCCATCTACTGGAAAAAACGAACATAGTTTGCACTGTGTGACTTGAACGCAATAGCAACTTTATAAAATTGCTCTCGCAAAATTTAAATGCTGGACCCACATGTTAGAAAAATTAAAACAGACTTCTGAAAAGTTGAATCCTTAATTTTCATAACATATAATGTTTAACAGGTCATAGACTAGCCATATCAAAGCAATATTTCAGTAGAGTGTTGTAAAAGACTGGATTTCAGAGCAATTTTCTGTGCCATACATGCATAGGAAAGGCCATCCATTATTTTGTACACAAAAGTTGCAGCTATCCCCATGTGTGATGCTACTACGATTTACTGCCAAATTCGGACCGTAGCCGATCGTGTAGTGTGCGGTGGGCCATACGTGCTTGAAGTGTTACTTCATTGGGTGTGACGCCATTTCTTTCATAATTCTCTGCCGGAAAAGCACAATGTGGTTATGTGGTTATAACACCCTGTAATACTATGTAGATGTGGCCACTGTGTGAATTCACAGTGTGGATTTGACCCTTTATTAAAGTGATAGGCTAACATTGTGGAGCTTCAAATTAAAAAAAAAAATTGTCACACTTTGATATCTGATCTACATAGTAATGTTCAAATGGACAAATACACACTCTAGAATACAAAAGTTTGGAAATTTATGCTTCCACTGGCAAGATATGAATGAATAAACAATTAATACTCGGGGCGAGTAAAAATAGCCTAGATCCACACACAGTAAGTCTATGGGAGGAAATGGGCACGTGAATCCGGTCAACTTACGATTTTCACTTTTTTGAAGCACTAAATAAACATTTTAAAATACAATTTTTTCAGAGCTTTATTTCTAGACCTTATCAAAGACATTTGGAGCATGGAGGGTTATGTAGCTCACTTTTTTTTGACTGTGGTAAATGTTAGCCATTGCCTTTAAACAGACGATACTGTGATCACATTGTGTTTTCCCGACAGGGTTGAGGGTTTTAGGTTGAAAAATGATAAATGGTAATAGTTTCTGACTCGTTTTGATAAAAATAACATCCAAGAAATTATTGCTCAATTCATCATTTAATCTGGTAGTTAACATCTACGGTCGTAAAACATGTTAGTTTTTCACTGCAAGGGCGTAATTGAAGAGTATAGAATAAGAAGTACTAAAGTCACATAATACTACTTTTGAGAAACAAAGGCTCAAAGTTGTCAAATTTGTCTACGGATCACAATTAATTGAGTTGAACATCAAAGCTTGGTGAAGTAAAATGACACAATAAAAAATGAATATAGGACAAAAACAAACATTGTCACACATGTCAATTTCCAATAATCAATAATCAATAATCAATATTGTGGACTTAAAGGTAAATGACATGATTGGGGGTAGTCCTCAACTTAGGGTAAAAACTATTTTAGAATTAAGTATACTATGCAGTGATTCTACCAGAGAAAATTTTGTGGTCAAAAGTTGACTCATTTTAAAATAATGTCCATCAGTATGCCTTGTAACAGACAAATTTGTAGTGTAGCCTTCCATGGGGATTAAATCTATCGTGCCCCGATAAAATTAAACTGCTGGCCTGCTCATGCTTGATTCTCCTTAAGTAAACAAACTCAAGACAAATCCTTCCAGCCAGAAGATCCACTCCAGCTGGTGTACATTGGTTTATCTTTCAAACAGTTTGGTTCTAAAGGCATTTTTTATTTCTCCCAATCATGTAATTAAGCTTTAAGTACTTCTTCTAAAAACAAGGGTCTCAGGAAAACAAATGCTCTTCTCGAATAAATGAATGTCAAAAACATTTAATTGTTTATATTTTTGGAATGTCCACCGTAAGACGGATAATTTGATATGCAATTTGTCAAATTTGGACGTCGTTTTAAATTTGACTTCGTTTGACCTTTGACCGGAAGTGACCCCATATCTCATCAACAAAGCACAAAATACCTGATAGATTATATATTTTCTTAATCCTTGTATTTAGTGAAGTAATTTTTAATACATTTTTAAGAAATTAGACCTAGTTAAAAATTTGACCTCGATTGACCCCTCCCTTGACCCCTACTACGGAAGGATTAATTTGACCAAAATTTTTGTCAAAAAAATTCCCGGCGACTTCAAAACAATCACTAACTCAATTTCGTCAAAATGTGACTTAAGTACTTTTTATTCTATACTCTACATTTTTACTCAAATTCGCATAAAGTAATCATCATGATTACCGTAGTTATGAATAACACAAAAGAACAAATCGAAATAAATTGTAGTAACTTTTTCGATTTAATTCATGAAGATATTTAGTAATAATATACAGCATTCTGTCAAATATACACTTATTTTACACTCAGTCTACTGATGTGCACTATAGTTAATGCTTGCAAACTGAAAACTGTGAAGAATACACATTTATTTATCAGATAATACGTTTAGAATATACAATCTTATTAAAAAAAAATACGGGGTAAGACTGACTTTTTAAAATGATTGAGGAGCGGAGAGTGGGGGGGGGGGGCTCACACCCGGAAACGAAGTCAGATTTGATCCTGTGATATGTTTCACTTGATCCAGATTTTATTTTGGTTATATGGTCAAACTTAACACTTTAATCCTTTGTTGGGAATGACATAAATAGAATGTTTTATAGTCAGTCACACAGCTTACTTTTATAGCGAAGGATTACTAAGAAAAATTCACACAATCATATTATTTTGTGCCTCGGGTATCAAAACCACACAAATTCAAAAACAAAATCGTATAGCACCAGAATATTTTCATGTCATGCTGTTTTTGTTTCAAGAAACAAAATGGTTAACATTTTTAAATGTGTTTTGAGATGGACATTCGTCAATTCGACAGTACTTTTTACTTCACAATATTTCATTAAATGTACATTTTATTAGTAATAAGTACATGAGGTCAAGTTAGATTACTAAACATGCGTTAAATACAAGTTTGAAACGTGAATTAAATTTTATGTCGCGTTAAAGTTGATATTGTATGCTAAAGATTCCGTTTATAAAACATGGACTTTTTCGTTTACTATTATGAACTTTTACACATATATGACTAATTTAGTTATTGGTGTACTTCTTAAAGGGAGAAGGCGCCAGCAACTAACAGGCATAAGTTAAGAAAATATTTGAGCTCTTGCCAACCAATCAGATTGCACGTGCACTGCAGGGAGCTGACCATGCGTGACCAATGCATGCCACGCGACGTGTGTTAGCCGCACCGTGGTACTGTATGCACTGTTTGAATTGATAAGCTCCTCCCCTATAGCTATTTCTGCAAGTTTTGTCTTAGGGTAAAACTTACAAA
>JZLH01S0633803.1:945-11398 GCA_001188425.1 Eucidaris tribuloides | reverse complement strand
GATTGGAGCTAAATTAGGTCTTTTTCCACTCTCTTAGATTTTTAACTCCGGAATTTAGCTCCAAAAGGAATGATCCCTAATCAGACCCCTTAAAGAGTGGGAACTAGCTCCGTGACAATTAAATAGCAGATAGTCAGGGCTTTGATTTATGAGCAGGAAGCTCATTCAGATGGTCATCCTGTGTTTTAAAAAAAAATATTTAGAAGTCACTGATAGTATTAACGAAGCAAAGATGGGAAACGGATTTCATAGAAAACAGGTATTAAGATCATAAAATTCTAAAACAAAATAAAGCAAACGACGGACTCTAGTATTCATTGTGTTTTACATTGAAACCAGACTTTATGCACAAATAACTTATACTACTGCCAGCGCACAACTATCGAATAAAATCGAATATTCGTTGTAGACTACCGAATAAAATTATTGAAATAATCGAAATAGGCGTTGATAACATAAATAAACACGGTCGATTAAATTACAGTGTCATCCACACTAAAATTATCGGCGAGGTATTTTTCCTGCTATACTGCATGTACGAAATATTTAGATGGAGATAGGCGCTATTACATCACGAGTTGGGAACTGATTTTTTTTTTTAGTTTGTAAGCGAATTTGCGCGAATATGATAGTGCAACTGCTCGAAGTTGTGCACTGACTTTATTGTGTATTTTTTGTAACAATATATGTATGCCGGTTAGAATTAAATGTTTATTGTAATGTATTTGTTGCCATTGTTGTCACTTGCAAGGATAATTCCGACCTTATCCCACACATGGGTTTATGGTGAAATAAACAAAAAAATACGTAAATCCACACTCACATACGCACGCACACTCTAGTAATGTAAACGAGTGCAATCGTCACTCACATTGTGACAATGAATAGTTTTGACTCTCGTATGAAAAATTTCACTCTGAAACTAGTGGAAATCTATGAATATCTATTCATTATATAACTTTTCATAAGGATCGGGGGATGTTATGGATCATTTTGTTTGGGGTAAAAAATTCACCCCAATTTGATTTTGAACAGTGGCCGACTTCGCTCATTTGCGAAAGATTTCTTATCCCTTCAAGAGCAGAGTAAAAAGTAATTCACTCTCTCCAAAATAAATGAACATTCCAGTATTTTACCCTTAAGGAGTAGAAAAGCATATTCAAACACAACACAAACATAAATATACACATATACACATAATGATGTTCCTGTGATAAATTATACTATATGTATATATGAAGAGCTTATTTCCAAAAGGCGCTAAATCCACTTTAGTAACTTTGGAGAAAAATGCATTTCTTTGTTCAAGTTTGTACATGCGCTTATGGAAAAATTTAAATTGAACCCGAGATATTTCGTACTTGCTGGTTGAACTTGGCTTCAAATTTGATACTGCAGCTAGATAAGTGGGTTCCAAATATGATGGTGATAATAACTCATTTTTTGTGGAAAGTGGATTTAGCGCCTTTTGGAACTAAGGTCTTCATATGCTCGTTTGATTTGTTTGTTTGTTTCTTTTTTTTTTTGGCAACAATGGAGACGTTAAAGACTTTCTCAGTCAGCAGAGTGTGAAAAAAAAAAGAAATAGCACATACTATTCATCAGCAGCCACGGTGTGGCATGATGTTAAATACCATAGATTCGTTTCTGATTCAGACGATTCATAATCCCCGTGTAAGTAGAGTCTATTCCACCGAAACCAGTGAAAATCGGTTCTAAAAGCCTCTAATGATAAAAGATGATGATAGAAGAAAACACATTTTGCAAAGTGCATTCTAAACTAAGGAAATGATACTGTTTCAGAAATGTTGGAGAAAGGTTTTATTCGCATACAAAAATGTATAATGTATGTAGAAACTTCAGACATTAATAAGTACTTTAAGAAGTAGAGATTTCAAGAAATATACTTTTGTAAATCCAGAAAGACAATGTTCAAATAACCACTTGCTTCAGAAGTGCACGAAGATCTCCCTTTGTCTCACGCATTACCCTGTATTGATAGGTGGCTCTCTCTCCCTCGGAATCACATTTGTTAAATACCTGCTAAGGGCTAGCCGAGATCACGTCACACTCCACTTGTGACTTCCCCTCTTTTCCAATAAAACAGATACGTAATGTTAGAAACACAAGCACTTCCTTATTTACTTTGAAAAGAGTTCCGCATCAAACAAATAGAAGAGAGACCGTGGTGGAGTGGATTTCCAAAGTGCAAAGGAGTTCCTGAGAGATAAGATGGAGATGAAATCGAAACACTATCACGAGAAACGTAGCGTTGTGTCGATTTTTGTCCCCGGGCATCTTACCGGCTAATGTCGCCCGCTGATTCAATTTAGCCGACGCTCAATTCAAGGGCCCCTCAGAGCTGTCACCTTACTTGATACGCGGCGACAACTGCAAATACTGGATTTGTCTTCATATTATATGGACGATATTTCACGATACGTCTCCGCGTATTTACTTTTGTTCAATCAGTCGGAATATGATACAGAAAGGGAGAGTATAAGTGCAGATATACTGTGCTATGGATTTAATAACTGCCCATTATTTTGCGATCATATCAATTTCATAAAGTCGTGAATGTATTTACTCTTTACACGGCGAATTTATTCTGAGGGGATAATAATGACAATTGTTCTTTTCAAATAGTTTTGAATTCTGCTTTCCTTATTGCGGTATTGAAAATGGTAATTTTTAATATATATGTTACTTGACCACACTGCCTATTAGTGTCTCCTATACAAAGGTGAAGGGAAAAATAATTATTGGAATATTGTTCAATTTAATTGTACGATTGTGCACAGATGCAACATTAGCACTCTAAGGGTTAAAACACTAGTGGCGCACATTAATACAAAAACGTATCTCAAGGAAACTGGAAATACAACATGATCGCTTCTAAAGTACTGAATAAAATGATCAATCGAATTGTTTTTTAGGATCATTAAGTATAGTAGATGTTAACTTCTTACAATGCTATTAGTAGCAATGTTCTTTATTGCTTGGTGAGTGGTGAAAAGAATGGCAACAGTCTTAAAACACTTATTCTATATAACGCACACGTTGTTCAACTCCCGTATCAAAGAGCAAACAAAGTGCAACTCGGGGTTACACAGTGTTGGATATTTGATAGTGTGTTGCTTTTATGCATCCTATAGATGCACTGATTTGGGGTATTTTTTCGATAGTCATATACGGTACATGCTTATTACACAAGATCACATTTACATAATTTTCGAATTCATAGCAAAAAAATAGGTGTGGGGTTTTCATATTTCTTTATTTAGCATAACCGACACATTAGGTATTCAATCATAGGTACTTTCTATTCATTAAGGATGTTTAATATAAAACGATCAAACAGTTAATTCAGTTTTTGCCTCTTCTTTTTTGTTTCGGGGGGATTAAATACTTTGGCTTATGTCTCGAAACTGTACCAAATTAAGCCCACTCTGTTTTTGACTCTATAAGCTAAATGTGCATAGAAATAAAATAATAATGCTTGCAGCAGCTGGCTGAAGTTACCCGGCAAATACAATGTAAAATGTAAAAACTTTGTTAAGCGAGTAAAAACTTTTCTAAACAGATCACTTTTCAAACATGTTCAGACTCTAAGCGTCGTGCATGTCAAAACTCTACATACACATTTTCTAAACCATATCTTTGCTTTCACTTTCTAAACACTAATGTTTAATTGCTAAACAAGCATTTGTACAATGAATGGAAAATAATCAAATTATTTATAAGTACATGTTTATCAACATAATGATTATCATCTGTATCAACACGTCGCCCGGCTGGCAGAAAGGCGTTAGCAAATGCTCTAAGCAGAAGGGCGTTAATAGTCCGGCTGGCAGAAGGTCGTTAGCAAATGCTATAAGCAGAAGGGCGTTAACAGTAAATTGCCTCTAATTTGAAACCTATAGGCCTTTTCCATATTTTCGCCTGACGTACTGATAGAAGGATCTAAAAGATCACAATACTTTGATTTCATAGGCTAATGGTTGCCACGTTACAAGCAATTTACTGTTAACGCCCTTCTACTTAGAGCATTTGCTAACGACTTTCTACCAGCCGGACTGTTAACGTCCATCTGTTTAGAGCATTTGCTAACACCCTTCTGCCAGCCGGGTCTTGCACACCTTCTGTCTCGTGAACTAAAACCAGTCTACATTAAATAAAGCTACACGAGAGATAAGATGTAAAATGTTAAAGGTTAAATCGAAAGAATTTTTCTGGCAAAATCGGTACAAAGTTGATTCTAATTAAAAGCAAATTTTCATGAATTATGAATTGATGTGGACAATGGCGCCTTCATGTGGCATCCGGATTGGACCCTTGAGTTAAGAGTCTACAAATCAAGGACTAAGGTTATAAAAGCAAGGAAAGACCCGGGAAACTGGCGTAGCTCATGGGGGGGGGTGGGGATGCGCCCTCCCGCCGACGAGGAATGGGAGATTACCTGTGACCCGAAGAAATTTGGACGCTTGGATTCGAATGAAAATTTCTTCGTCACGAACCTCCCACACCCCCTCCCCCCCCCGCCCCCGCCGAGCGAGTTTTCGGCGGTTGGCGTGACCGGACAAAAATTTGGACCTTGGATTTGGCCGCAGATGAAATTGTCTCCCCTGACGACGTACGCCTGGTACGCCACTGCCCGGTAAGATCTGGATGGGTAGGGCCAAGGAGACAGTGACGATGTATACGACATATTGCCCGCCAAAGCTTTCAGGCTTGCTACTGGCCGCCATCTGTTTCTCCCCATAGGTTACAAGTAGATGGATAAATTAAAGTAAGTGAAGTAATGCGACATAGGGGCTGTCAAAATACGGTACTGCGCACAATTATGGTTGCATACTTTGCAAAATTAAATGTAACAATATGTGTCCCTATTTATCATTTGATTTGGCTATACATTCGATCTTAACTATGGAGTTTTAAAACTAACGGATAGTATAGAAGAAAATAAGTGCAATTTAATAATGCGGGCGGGAACACAGGTAGGGGGTCGGGTGTCTACATGTATTTATCTGCACGGCGTTTACATACACGTCTACCTTTTGTAGATTGAAAACGGATAAGTTCCATATCCACAAGGGTACACGCCCCCAAACGTGTCATAAAATACGGATGCTGCAGGTAAATATCTTGTTTGCCGCTTGATGGACTTTGACCAACAACTACAATCGATTCCCGATATGGCATGATTTTCATCACGGCGATGCAAATTCCTTTTTCCCCTCTTTACCGCCGCATGGCTTGCACACCTAGCCCGACGTACGATCACGAAGAGTGTTACAAACTCCGAATCATTATGTCACGGGTTTTTTATCGGCCGGAATCCCGAAGTGTTTGTACAATGCTCAACCCTATCCCACCCTATCTTATTACACGGAGATTGCATTATCCTCATTTCTGTGGCGTGATATTGCGAGCTATTGGCGTCACTCTGGGTGATATCGGATTAGTTGTGTAAGATTTCATTAAATGAAACCAATGCTGTAGTGGTAATGCACCCCGACCACTGGCACGTATATACTTTGACACAAATTTCACGGTTAACCTTGTTGAACGTTGATGTCGTGGCGGGTAGATTCCAACTACAAAATCCTCGATTATGAATGTTTCATTTAAATTCCAGCGGTGCTTAATTTGATTTACATAAAATTAGATTTTTGCCAAATGTTGCCAGTTACGTTACTAGTTAAAATATTTGCATCCAAATCATGCAAACAAGCTATTTAATTCGATTCAATATTGGTCTTCATTAAATAAAATGTCTCTTAGGTAGAGGCTGACCTTGACAGGTATACGATCTTAGAAAATACAACATACGAAAGAAATGATAACATCAAATATACACACGCTCTTACTGTCTAAAATGCATTGCGGTTCTTAATTACAGGTGTCGTAATTGCCCATAAAAGCATACAATCAAACAATGGGTGAATCAAGGTACGTGATGATAATATTATTATATGATTTGAACCCTGCTAAAAATCTCTCTCTTTGTCACAATGGCAGAACCGTTTTGGGGTGCTATAAGCACCTTTTGGACCAACAAAAACTTCTTGTTACCAACGTTTTGGACCAAAATGGAGCTTATACACGTACATGTATGAACCTTTCCTATGCCAAAGTGGTGCCGATAAACACCCAAATTAGTGCTATTTTGAGTTTATTCTGAAAAAAAATAGTTTGGATTGCAATTACAGTACTTCCAATAATACTACCATCAATCAACCGATCAAATTTAAAAGAACCACGAGAATGAATGGCCAATCCACTAACTTCAGAAGTGGTGATGGTATATTGGAATTATGGACACAAGCCCATATGACGTTTTGTGGCCTTTTCTTCATAACTAAGTGTTGACAAGTGATACGAGCACATAGGCCCTATCAATTTAGTATCTGAATATAAGAACGACCCAAGTCCATTACGGACATTAGTCTTTATTGTCCCATATAAAACCAAAGATGACAACCCAAGTTATCCAAATTTCAAGTACGTAATTTGTATGATATTTAGTAATGGTATCACTTGTCTGGCTTTGGTTAATTAGAAATGTCATCTTTGGTTTCGTGTAGGACAATAAAGACAAATTTCCAAAATGGACTTGGGTCGTTTTTATATTCATACGTTCAATTGTAAATAGTCGATGAGGAAAGCAAATAAGGCCCCCTTCACTGAAGTAATAATACAGTGAGCAAGTTTCATACAAATTAGACGGATTCTTCGTGAAATATTGCCTTTTCCACTAATAGTCTGTAAATTAAAATACGTTACTCATATCCATGAAAGTGTCCCTGGTGTATAATTTGAAACTAGCAATTACTGTTTGTGATTAATCAGAGTAAAATTCGATTCCCTATAATAGAGCACCATATTTATTTATTTTTATTTATTTCAGATTTCTTTTACCAGGGAATTCCCATTCAGTGCCGAAAAAAGGCCTGCTTTCCAAGGGAGCCCTGGAATTACAATAAAACAATACAAGTCATATAAATATATTTACAATTAAAAATGCATATATAATTACAAATATTAAATTACAAACACAGAATACAAAAAAAATGGATAATATACAAATTATTCAGATAAACGAATAATCATAAACCCACGATTCAACACCCCACCCCATTCAACTCTCTCCTCCACTACCATCCCCCCCCCCCCATTCCCTCACCCTACTCCGTATAGATTACATAATACATGTATAAGAACATGTCTAGTCAACGCATGAACCGATGTTTAAAACATTGACACGCCTGAACACACTCTCTCAGTTTCTGTATCATGCTTCTCTCCGTCTGGACTAAAAAAAAAAATGCTGGAGACGTTGCAGCCAAAAGCAGTTCCGTTTTACCCAGGTTATCCACCAGCCTTTAGGGACCCCACCTCATGTATTTGCTGAGCCGTTGCATGTATACACTACATCATCAAGCTTACCTACATCATACAAGAAACTCTGCGCTCAAATCATTGACAGCTTGGAAATATTTTCCACCGGGTAAAGGAAACACGAGTCTATCTAAAGCTATCAGGCGATCCACCCGAACCTTCACCCGGGCTAAATACACGGGCAAAGGCGAAATGATTCTGTAACATTGTCAATGCGTAACTTACCCCCAAGTATTGCATGCATAGATCTGTCCACGCAGTCAGGTAAACAGGTCGCCTGTACCCCGCGGGTGCATGGACCAGACGTGCTTGAGTAATAAGACTTCATTATTTTCTAGCGATTAATCTGCGACTAAATATCGCATCAATGAATTGTATTGGCCTAGCGAAAAGACAATATCCAGCTTATACAAGCATAAACATAACACCCGGGACATGATAAGTAACAGAGCAAAGAAGGAAAAGAAAACAGCCTAAAAATTGCTCTACATTTTGTAAGATGTTTTATTGAATTAAGAATTAATCGCCGGGAGGATATCACAAAAGCGTTTGCTGATTGAATTATGTGATGTGAACATGGCGTTGCAGCTGTAGTTGTATAATCCCTCTAGAGAAAGTTACCTATAGCGTTCAGCTCAGCTAGCCAGCCATTCGTACTATGATTTCATGTTTTCTTAATCTAAGAAGCAAATATGTTTCTGAACTAAGGTTTCCTTTTCCTCCGTCGACGATGTTTGAGCCACAAACCTTGGCAGGGTGCACGTAACGAATGAAGCCACACGGAATCCGCGTCAATTATACAGAGCAAATTTACTGGAAATGAAATATAAGTTGATTATTTCCTAGTGCACTTGAAGACGTGGAAGAACATAATTCTAGAGTTCATGCACCTGGCACGTCGAGGATGTCGCGCGAATGAAGACATTTCTGGTACCCAGTTTTTCCAAGTTAATGATGCGAACAAATCCATATGACAGGCTAAATGAAATTTACCTGAATGATATCCAATCCAGAAAAAAGGGGCAATGCACGTTTGCGAAATTACAGGTTAAATGTGATTCATTTTTAACATGGTGATCTAAAATTATCTTCTTTTCTTTAGCGTCAAGTATATGCGCGCACTTGTGTTTGAATAGATATATTTATCATGATTATGTTTCGTGTATGTGTGTAGGCCTTTGTGAGTCTAAATAAAATATAATTGTAAATGTAGCAAGCGGTTAGCGAAGGGCGACCCTAAATTTCTTGCATTGTATTTCATCACCGATGGAGATTTTCCGCAAACATAACAGAACTCCCCCCCCCCCGGTTCTTTATCGGTAATTTGGTATTAAATGCGGGTGTTGATCAATAAATACCTATTTTATACCACGATTAAGAGAAGATGAAAAGATTTTAGTTATATATAATTCATAATTCATGAGGAGAATAAAAAGGGCGTTTAATCCAAAGAATCAATTTGCAGTCACAAGGTAACCTCATAAATTTGTTTTTCTGTGACTGGTCGTAAGTGTGTGTCTTGCAGTGGAAACATAAAAACATCCTCCGTCAAAATTAGAATAATTTTTGTACCCCAAGGGTGTGTTATGTCTGGACTTAGACCTGATGCAAAACCGGGGAAAGTAAGGTTATCTTCGATATGAAAATTGAAATGAATCCGGCGCCTTTGGGCATGTCTGATATCGGAGGAAAAGTAAGCTGGGAAAGGATGACGTATCAGAATTCCTCGCAAGCTATAAGTTAAAGAGGAATGACAAGATTGGAAGTAGTCCTCAATTCATGACACAATGCTCCCAGCATCAAGTATACAATTTACAATTTTTGCTGCAACAATTTCATAGTCATAAATGTCCTCTTTGTTGTACAAGTATTATCAGAAAGAGCTGTGATTGTGATATTTGTTGTGTAGCTTTTATAGAATCAATTTCTATCAGGGGCAGATATTAATTCATAACTGGTAAATTAATACTTGTTCCTGGTCAGATATACAAATTCAATGCAAACCATTCTCGCCTGAATATACACTCTATCCAGTTTATACATTGGTATATGTTTCAACACAGTTGGTTCCTGACGTATTTGTGACATCTCCAATCACGTCATTGCTCTTTAAGTGGCGAATGGCTGTGATTATCGCGTTGCGTTATAGTTATCAGGTTGTGTCGTTTGTAATTTGTGCATCCGATTTGAGTCTGCCATAGACAGACGATGAGCCTGAAGTATCTATCATCTTTTAGTGTCAAGATATATTAGGTCAGCAGACGGTTACTTGCGTGTTGACCGTCTGAATAACACATGAGCGATATAATCCAATCCCATGTATAAAACATGAACAATAACAACACTTTTTGATCACGATATGGATACTTCCGATTTGAGAGTGGATCGAGTTTCGCCGACTCGGCCGAGTAGCGGACTACTTTTTGAGTGACCTACCCCCGCGTTTCTTGAAAAGCGGTTTTTTTTTCGATGCGTCGAAAACATCTAGATTACTGAATTTAGTTTTATAAATAAAAGGTGTCGTAGAAGAAAATGCACATTAAAAAAATCGTCTACCTCCGTAACGATTAAAAACAAGACAAAACGTTTTTATGTCTTCGGAAGGGTACGTATTCATGTATTTTTGTGTTTTACGTGTACATTGGCGTAGGTGTGTACATGTAATTTGTGTGTGCATATTTATGTGTCTGTATGTGCGTACGCATGTGGTTGTGTGTTTTTGATGTAAAGGTGTCTTTGTATGATAAATGCGTCTTTGTCATCTCAATACAACATCAATTTATTACATTAGTATATTGATATTTTCAAATTATTATTACATAAACTAACAAGCATTTTCAATATCATTTGATATACAATATTTATGTGAGATACAGATGTACGGGATTTCTAGACCAATCGATATCTAGACCAAAAAACACGGAACAAAAAGAGCGAGACTAGAAAAGAAAATATGATAAAAGAGGGGAAAATGAAAAAGATGGATAGCATAAAACTTGATTACAAGTAGAGTCGAGTTGGATGGTAAAGGGTTATAGACGTAAGAGGATAA
>JZLH01S0633796.1:11541-25186 GCA_001188425.1 Eucidaris tribuloides | reverse complement strand
ATTTTAAATATTTGAGCAAGATATTTTTGTGAAAATATCTTGCACTTGATTGAAATTGTTTTGGGAGTATGAAAAAAGATCAGATCTTTCTGCTGAGGTATAATTCAGAGAGCCTTAAAGGCACTGTATAACAATGTTTCCAGTTTAAAAAATCTGAGCTACATGATTCCCCATGCTACTAGTGTCTTTGATACAGTCTAAAAATGAAGCCCTGAAAAAATTGCAGTGTAAAGCAGTGCTGTAAAAAGTAAAAATCATTGAGAGACCATTCCAGCTTTTCTCCAGAGACTGCTGTGTTGCAGAATTTCCTATCGCCCGATATAAAATTAATGTGCCAATTTGTATCTGCACATATTGTACTAGTGACAGCATAACTGTCCAAACTTTTGTGTTCTAGGGTGTTTATATGTCCATTCAAACACTGTCAGATATGTCAGATAGCAAAGTTCGACAATTTTTAAACGGGTCTTCCACAGTGTTATATAGTGTCTTTAACACCTTATTTATTGCTATACTGTAAAATATAGTCGAAAATCTCGGGACATTTAGAATCTGTTATTGGTGTGATATGACCTTTGGGCCTGAAGCTTTAAAATAAAAAAGTAAAAAATCGCCAAAACTTAAAGGCACTGAATAACAATGTTTCCATTTAAAGAAATGTTAGCTACATGATTCCCACTGCTACTAGTGTCTTTGATAGGGTCTAAAAATGAAGCCCTGAAAAAATTGCAGTTTAAAACGATCATTAAGTGCTTTAAAAAAAGTGAGAATCATTGAGAGACCATTCCAGCTTTGCCCCATAGACTGCTGTGTTGCAGAATTTCCTATCGCCCGATAGGAAATTCATGTGTCAATTGTATCTGTACATATTGCACTAGTGACAGCATAACTGTCCAAACTTTTGTATTCTAGGGTGTTTATTTGTCCACTCAAGCACTGTCAGATAGGTCAGATTGCAAAGTTCAACAATTTTTTTAATGGGTCTTCCACAGTGTTATATAGTGTCTTTAACTTGCGCAAAGCAGAAAACATTGCTTTATCAAATGTTATGTCATGCAATACAACATGCATTAATAATGTTATTTTTACATTTCTTTGTTCATTTCCAGGGTCGGGGGCACAGTGGGTGCAATCATCACGTGTCCTCTAGAAGTTGTCAAGACGAGACTCCAGTCTTCAACCACTGCATTTCGGCCAGTACAATGCATCGCTGTGTCAACAGAGGGCAGCGTTGTCAACATACAAGAGTACAGTAGGCGGACAATTGGCATAATCAAGTGCATAAGGTAAGTTTGTGTTCCAGTGAAATTATATTTTGCATTTCACAAGTGCTGGTTACATTGTTTTCTATTTTAGAAGATTTTGTTAAAAAGCCATTTTGAATAATTGATAAAATTCTGATTTCGTTTAAAACAAAGAGAAATCTGATACATTTAATCAATTTTAATCACAATTTATCATTTAATTGTGATTTCATTTGGCCCTTAGTGTTAAACCTGACATAAGAGATGCATCTAACATGTTTATCAACACACTAAAAAACAAGTGACAAGTTTGTCATACAGTTTTTTTATCTCTCAAAGTTTGTCAAGTTTCTTGTGTCAATAGAGTGTCTGTGATTTAGAAGTGTAATCTGTTTGACCTTTGAAATATTTGTGTATTACAACACATTTAAGTGTTAACTTATGATAAAAAGAGAATGAGTGAGCATACTTTTATAGGAATTATCTGTGAAATGTGTGTATGCATGCCTCACATTCCCAGTAATAACAATTAACAAGTTGACTAGTTAGTTCAGGTTTGTGTCAGATACAAACTTATTTTTATTCAATTTGTTTTCTTTCTGTTCAATCAATTTCTGCATCTACGCTATAAATATTTCTAAAGGGTCACTATGAAAAAATATGTTGGATCACAAGACTTTGAAAAATCTTGGCTTTCTTTTCAGTGACTTAGTCATGTCCTTGAAATATATCACACATAAAAGTATCGGCAAACACGATTATTCATCAAGTACAAAATTTGTTTACATTTTTCCTCCCTTTACTACAGGCATCTCATAGAGACAGAGGGTGCAACATCACTATTCAAGGGACTCGGCCCCACTCTAGTTGGGGTTGCACCTTCAAGGTAAGACAGAGTCACCATTGTACGTTAGTCACCAAGAAGAGCAATCAGATGCCTTTGGAACTATGCGTTTGACCTTATCTTTTGTCGTGTTCACTGGGTGGTATCTAAACTTGAACGTTGCGTGATGATGGAGCAATCCGCTAATCCTGTGGCGGGTTTCTAAGCGTTTAGTCACACTGAAAACAAACCACAATGTTGCTGCCCGGCCCAAGCCAGTTTTATGCGGTCCCTGTGATACATTGCTTCCCTGTTATTCTACAGAAAGCGAGTCTTGTTTGGAATGGGGACTGTACTTACAGTACTGTATGAAAACTGCATTAATGTAAAAGAAGAAAATAATAATGAGTGTTCAGGATGATGTTGATTGAATTGTTGGTTTATTCTGTGTAAAATCCTTATTTAGTTAAAGTGATAGGCTAACATTGTAGAGCTTCAATTTAAAAAATTGTCAAATTTGAACTACATAGTAGTGTTCATATGGACAAATAAACACCCTAGAATAAAAAAAAAAGTTGGAAAGTTACACTGCCAATGGCAAGTTCTGCATGAATAAACAATTAAAACTTGGGGCGAGTTTAAACAGGGAAGGTGTACACACAGTAAGTCTATGGGAGAAAATGGGCAGGTGAATCCGATCAACTTATGATTTTCACTTTTTTAAAGCACTAAATCATTTTGAAATACAATTTTTTCAGGGCATCATTTTTTAACCTTATCAAAGACAATGGTAGCATGGGGAATCATGTAGCTCAGATTTTTTTAACTGTGGTAAATGTTAGCCAATACCTTTAAGGAAAAAAAAATACAATGAAGTACAAACGGACTGCGTACGTCAGGACAGGAAATAAAATTTTATTTTCTGGGGCTACTTTCAAGCCCAGTTTAGTGATTTTAGGGGGCTACATTGCCCGTCACCTCAGCACATTTCCTACGCTGGCGTACGTGATCCCAAATTACCATGTCACCTCAGCACATTTCCTACGCTGGCGTACGTGATCCCAAATTACCAGGGTATGCTGTTTACCGAGCTGTTTTAATTTATAATGCTGGTTTTTGTTTGCATTGCCCATAGCAGATGGGCAGATTTATTGATGCAGCAAATATATAAAGTTATTATAAAGCACAATAGTGGATGGTACGTTGATGTATTTCTGTGACTGTATGGCATGCTTTCTTGTGATTTCCCATATGCTCTTGAATTTCAAAACATGTTTCTCTCTACGTATAATTATGTTCACACTAAAATACCAATGTGGCTGTTTGTGCAATAGTGGTCAATTGTGCCGAATAGATAATGATTTGTGTACGTGTAACTGTACAGTACCCATAGTCAATATTGAGATTGCATGGTTGGATGGTGATGTT
Organism: Eucidaris tribuloides; assembly: GCA_001188425.1. Classification (NCBI taxonomy): domain Eukaryota; kingdom Metazoa; phylum Echinodermata; class Echinoidea; order Cidaroida; family Cidaridae; genus Eucidaris; species Eucidaris tribuloides. The sequence goes on along the minus strand of JZLH01S0633796.1, from coordinate 21,691 downwards.
GATGATGCCACTGAAGCTGTGATGTAAATGTCATGTGTATTATTCTTATTTCAGAGCAATCTACTTTGGTGCCTATGCCAACACAAAGAATTTCCTCAACACAAAGCTACCCGAAGAGTCTTCCCTTGTTCACCTGCTATCCGCAGGAACAGCAGGTGAGAAATCTTGTTGTAACTTGTGTGCATGCATAGAATAATAAAAAGAATTATTTTCAGGCTATTTGTCAGGATTTTGTTGGTGCTAGTCTGAGCAGGCTCAATTATTCTTCATTTCAGAGAAAGAGATACAATCAAACAGTGACAAAACAACTACCAAGGAGTGTGTAGATAGAAATACAGACATGTAGGACAGAATCTTAGCACAGCAAAGTGAAGTAGACATTTAAATCATAACAGTATACATCGGACTGCACAGTAGACTAGATAACAAACAACTCTTGTTGAAAACCAACTGAAAACTTGATAATGCAAAGTTGCAAACTATAAGTTATGTAGGTCAGTGCATGTGCGTTCCCCCAATGGAATTTGTAATGGCTTACCCATCTGTGAATCCGCAACCTTTGCAATGTGGAACTGCAAGGTGGGTGCATGTACAACTGCGGAAGTTAGGGCTTTTGTAGTTGGAAGGTGTTCAACTTTGCTGAACTTTGGTGCAAGTGTTAGTCTTATCATACAGGATTTGTGTTAACAATTGGTCACAGAATGTCCATGCACAGTTATGATCTTTTCAATGCGTCAGTAATTAGTTTGAATTTAATCATTTTGATGTGTTTCTCTTTCTCAATAATGCAGGTTTCATCGCATGTTCCCTGACCAACCCTATTTGGATGGTGAAAACAAGAATGCAACTCGATAACAGGTATTGCAGTTATTAATGATTTGTAACTTTTTCATCGGTAGAATAATTCATTAATGGTATATTGTCAATTTGCATTTTGCAATGCAAAGTAAACACTGAGGTAAGTGCACTTTGAGTCGCTGTGATGATATATCAAAAGTGGACTCAGATGGGGATTTGAATCCACAGCCTCTTGATTACGAGACAGGCATCATATCACTTTCTAGACCACCGAGAATCCCCAATTATCATGAGGGTGTTAATTTGTAGTTCTGATCCGCCTAGGCAGAAGGCTACTGAAAATTGTCATGATTAATTTGATTTATAAGTTTGCAGACCTTGTCATTCCAGCCATTATCATGAAAAGTTAGGTATTGCTTCAGTCTCAAAAGATGTACAAAGTACAGTGCACTCCCGTTACAACGAACACGGTTATAAGGATATTCCTGTTACAATGAAGTGGAAATTCAGGTATCAAAATTATTATCTATCTTTATATACTTTCACTGTTGAGTTATAATGAAATGTGATACAACAAAAGAAAACTGGCGGTCCCGAGGACTTCATTATAACGAGACTGGGAGTTGCCTGATTTTGCCGAGTAAGGTCAAATTGTAGCCTTAATACCTACTTAATTTTGATTTATTGACACTACAGGAAAGGTACTTCATACGACAACATGCTAAGGTGTGCGAGGAATGTGTATAGGACGGAGGGACTTCGGGGCTTCTATCGTGGCATCACGGCGTCATATGCAGGTCTGTCGGAAACGATGATCCACTTTGTCATTTACGAGAAAATCAAGTCTATCCTTCACCAACACAGATATAGTGCGTCAGAAAACAAGACAACGTGGGACTTCGCTTCATTCATGCTGGCCGCCGCAACGTCAAAAAGCATCGCTGCAACAATAGCTTATCCACATGGTAATACTGGAAATACTATATTTTCATCATTTAACTCCTAAAAGTCGTGTTGATAATTTTAAAAAAAATTGTAAAAGAAGGTGTGTAGAAGATATGTTTGGATGTGATGGTAGTGAGATGATCTGTATGTACCAAGATTGTTTACACACACCAAAATAGTTGCTAGCTTAAAATGTTTGTTTTGTTGAGCTCACGTACATTTACAATGACATACTTTTTCAGTCATTAAGGAATATTGTATTCATCACTGCAGAACTGCCAACAATCACTAATTCTTGGTTAAAATGACCAGTTCCAGTGTCTTGCTTACTCAGTTTTGGCTTGTTGTGAATTGAAGAGTACTAATTTGATAATAACAATTTTAAGTTGTCTCTGCAAAATGTGCTATTGTGACCAATTTGTACAAAGATGTTTTGGCAGCTATCCTCTGAAATGGCACAAAAATACTATCCCTTCAAAAACTGCAGCAAAAGTACATTTACTTCTGATATTCTGACTGACTGATTGTTTGATTGACACAAACAGATTAGTAGTCTGTATGCGCATGATGTAATGTCGTTTATCTTGATCTCTTTTGCAGAGGTTGCGAGGACAAGATTACGAGAGGTGGAACAAGTACAGGTCATTCTTCCAAACTCTCTTCACCGTGTTCAGGGAGGAAGGCTACAGGGGCATGTACGGAGGACTGGGCACGCATCTCGTCAGGCAAATACCAAATACGGCCATCGTCATGGCAACGTACGAACTTGTCGTCTACCTTATTAACAGGTGCTAGTCAGAAAAGTGCAAAGACACTTGTAGCTGCAAGGAGAAAAACAATGTCTCCAAACTTTGATGCAGTGCTTGCAGTCAGTACAAACGTGACGAGGAGAGGATTTCCGATCACAAAGGAGTTGGTCACATGGATTCAATTTCGCCATCTTTGTTGATAATTCGGGAAATATGTGAAGAAGTACTTGCCGTTCCCAGCCATGTCTATCCGTCTTTAAGAAGTGATTTGGAGTGCATCTGAGGATGCTGCTAGTGTTGGACAACGGGTTAGAACCCATCTGGATTCTTGCTTTTGGTGTCTGCTATGTGGGCGAATGCCATTCCATCGCTGTTGTGAACAAAGACGTCATGTTAACATCTCAACACCTTTGTGGCTGATATTGACACCATTGAGCATTTGGAAATATATATCGACTGTACATAAAGTACATGCTGTGCTTATTGTTGTTGAAGGAATATATTAACATGCTGAAACGTATTGTGTATTTGTGTTTACTTAAACACATATTTTTTTTCTTTTCTAAACCAAGGCAGCTTGGTTCTGTTGTGAACAAAAGTCATCAATGTGGAGCACGTGTTTGAACGTGCACAGGTTGTGAATCGCATGCATTCTTGCGTTGCAGTGGGGTTTTTTATCATCTCAACCAACACTGAACAAACATTTGCAACACCATCAATTAGTAAACATACTGTCCTGGTATTTTGCCCATAACTGGCATTTTATCTGATCCCAGCACAGCGCAAATAAATGTATCAGGCAGATGCTGTAACTTGTTTTGAGGTACTCTGACCTTGTTATAGAAATTAATCGAGATCGGGATGAACTATTTTTGTGGAGTTTGTACTTTGTAGAGTCAGATGTGTGGAGATTGTTTCCTTCCTGCTGAGTAAGGGGAAGAAGTTGTTGTGTGCCTTTGCAAAAACCGTTAACTGTATGCCGTGTGCCTGGGCAAAGGCCACTAATATATTACATAATGAATACAGTTAACGGCTTTTGCATAAGCACATGTTATACAGTTAGTGGCCTTTGCAAAGGCACATGACAAAGTACACTCAAGCTAACAGCAGTACCCCCTTTCCATTTGCCTGAAGGTCACAAAAACTGTTACTAAAAGTTCAAAGGTCATAGCAATTGATTCCCAGGTTCTTGTCAATTAGCACAAACATTTTGATTATTTTGGTGTGTGCTTGGCAGAAGGACTTAAATGCTATAGAGTTTTCATGTGGTTCACTCCCTTCTGTCGGGCACATGACAATATCTTATGGGGATCAATCAGACTTTCTTGGGTCACTGAAAAGAATCTGATATGATATTGGTGAATAAATAATAATTAATCAGTACTATTGCCAAAAAGATGTCTTCTCAGTGATTTTAAGTAATTTGACTTGTTATGTACTTCATCTTATGATTAAAAAGTTTTTAGCTCACCTGAGCCAAAGGCTCAAGTGAGCTATTGCGATCGCTTTTTGTCCGTCGTCCGTCGTTCGTCGTGCGTCGTGCGTCGTTCGTCGTGCGTCGTGCGCGTCCGTTGCGTAAACTTGTTTAACATTTTCAGCTTCTTCTTCCAAATGCATGATTGGATTTGGCCCAAACTGGCAGGAATAGCCTTAGGGGGTAGGGATTCAAGGGTCCTCAACTGGTCCACCTGGCCCCCCAGGGCGGGCCCAGCGGCAGGGCCAAGAAAGGGCCAAAGTTAGGTAGTTTTCAAAACATCTTCTTCTCTAGTTCCAGAAGTAGTTTTAGGTTAAGCCTATTGTGTGTAGAGTACCTCTATATGTGCTGAATTAATGTTCCATCATGACATGCCGCAGGGATGGCCTAGCGGTTTGCACCCCAAGGGGGGCAAAAGTTTGGCGGTAGGGCCCTATAGGAGTAATTTTCACATTCACATTAGTGGATTCAGACCTAAACTTGGTTGGGAGTGGATCCTCAGGGGCGAGGGAAAAGAGGGTTGCCTGGAATGGGACAGCCAGGCCCCCCTGGGGCCCATGGGGTAGGGCGCCATAAGGCCCAAAATCTAAGGTACTTTTAAGCACGAAGTCCATTTGTAACCAAACTTGGGTGGTAGATGTGTAACAGTGACGCTAATGTAATTTGGGGGTCAAGGTACATATGTAGGTCAAAGGTCAATTAGCCAAGTTTCTTCCTTGGTGGTATTAGCCTTTTTCTCTAAATCAACAAAAATAGTTTAGTTAAGCACTTTTTAATGTAGATACCTTATATGTGCGGAATTAATGTTGTCTCATGACATGCAAGGGTGGCGCCCGTTTGGGCCCCCAAGGGAGGAAAAATGTTGGCAGGTAGGGCCGTATAGATAAATTCCATTCACATCAATGGATTTAGACCAAACTTGGTGGAAATGATCCTCAGGGGGAGGGGAAAAGGGTTCCTGGAATGGGTACACGCAGGCTCCCGCCCCCCCCCCTGGGGGCCATGCGGGCGGGCCATAGGGTCCCAAATACGGTAACTTTCTAACCACAAGCAATTTGTAACCAAACTGGGTGGTAGATGTAACAGGACCTCAATGTTATTTGCGGGTCAAGGTCACATAAGTAGGTCAAAGGTCAAAATCGTTAAGGATTACTAGGGTGTGCCTTGTTTTTATAAAAACGGGTTTAGAAATTTAATTTAACTTGGCAAAATCAGCTAATGGCAAGGGGATTGCAAAGTTTTCAACTGCGTTCATTTGGCTATGTTGGTGGCCTAGATATCGGCTCGCAAGGGCCAAAACTATAATGTATAACTTGACTGTTTTTTTCTGAATGGGCGTACCAATACGAGAGTTTTGCGACCTCAGTTGTGAGCGTCGTGCCCACGCCGGGCTCTTGTTATTTTTTAGTTTACTTTGGGATTAAGGAACTGAAGCCCATAATTATTTTGAGATACTAACTGAAATGTCTTACTAAAAGTGGTGCTCTGAAGTCTAATAACGGTGGATAGTTAACAAAAACTATTTACATAAGTTAGGATAAAAATAGCAATGGTTGGATGAAATACAAGTAAAACAATAACCTGTAAATGTGTCAACAGTTGAACATGTTTAGAACTGCAACACCCATTGTTAAAACTGCAACGGCATGCTGCAGCTAGAGACTGCCGTATTCATAAACAACAGAAAATACAACAAACATTGAAGACTACATTAGGTGTATCAATCCACTAGCTATTAAAGGCAATTAACCCAATAGATGGCGACATTTGAAAACCCTGCAAAGCATACATGTGGCATTCATGTTTACTATTTTGTGTTTGTAATATATTTCAGTTTATAACTTACATAAAGGACATATCACCGATAACCTGTGCTTGATATTGTGAGCATGATATTTTAAGTGCATAATAATAAATGAAGCATATGACTAAAGATGAATGAAATATTTGTGTAAACGTTGTATTCAATAGCAAATGCTGGCCTATAATATTTTTTCTTTTTGTAAATACTTGTACTGAATCAACTGGATTACAAGTACAACATTGTATAATACTGGGCACATAGATGTAATTGGGGTTCGTGTTTATTTCTCTTCTGTTTCTTTTTTTGAAATCTTTAAAAGAAATACTAATTTTTGGTGAAAAAAACAACTTCTTCATTTTCATTGTAAAATGATTTGGATGAATCATTAGGAGCAGGTCACACAGTTGAGGTGGTATAGTACTCTTAAGTGGAATCTGTAATATCAATATGGTTTTGTGTGAAGAAAAGAAATGAAAATCTGACGAAGTGAAATAATGAGCAGCCCATGGTATACGCTGTATATTCCTGTAGTTTTACTGCGATTGAAGTGCAAACTTGGCTGTGTAAGGTACGTGGTACGTAGTCATGCTAATCAACATTTTAGGAGAGGATAGTGTTAGTCATTTGAAGGCAATCGGACATAGTCACAAACTCACAAGACAATGTGAATTGATCAATTGAAATGCTGTTGCATCCCAAATCTAATGACAGTATCATCTTGTTAGCAGCAATGACAAAACGCTCAATTTCTGGAAAGTGTCAACTTGGTTGAGAGTCTAGCCACAAGAAAAAAAAAAATGACTGTGTTTCGACGGATTACAGTCTGGGTAGACCGATTAATCGATAAGGTCACGTGCCAGCAATCCATCTGCTGAGTAACTTTATATAATCAGCTGGTCAACTACTGTTTATAGACAGGGCTATTGGACTGTACATGTAGCATGTAGGACTCGATTATTACTATGCGCTGTAAACCTGCAAAGCTGGCAAAAGGTTAAAAATCAAGCGTGCATTTGTCACACAAAATCTTTGATTTTGTTAGCTTTCGATTGTTGACCAACAATGTAGTCATATCTTGGCGTGCATGGCACCTGTCACTGAGAGTGAAAGTTAGGCAAGATGCATCAGCACATGCATTGCAATGGGCATATGTACAAATAGTTGCATTTCAAATTCTGTCCTCGAAAGAAAGTCACAAGCACCATTAATACCAATCATGGTTTGTAGTAAAGACGTGTGTTTTCAATGTCCATTTTCTACGCTGTCGACCTGGTATTTCAGTATTTGACATACGTGTAATTTTCATTGCATTACATGCTAGATAAGCGTATGTTTATGTACATGTATGTCAGTTTGTCGTGTACCTTCAGCTACTAGTGAGGTTGATGTACAAGTGAATTATCTGCTATTATAAAGTATTCACATCCAAAGAGTATTTTGCTGATCATCATGACTTGGCCTGGTAGTCTTACATGTGTAATAGAAAAACTGAACAGCCTGCCTTATGTTTAAAAAGATATTAACAGAAGTTGCACGTTGTATCGTCCCAGTTAATTATGCAAACTGACTGGCTCGAATATGTCGAAGCACAACTATGCTTGTGTTAATATGCCTCAGCTTTTGCATTTCACAATCAGTTATCCTGTCACTTTTGTATGTATAATGTGCTAGGGTTAACGCTAGAAATTTCCGACTGATTCGTTAAATACAGCTTATGGAACTTTAAAATTTGTAGCAAATCTTCTGACTGGGACTTTCCAGTGGATTCTAGTAAATACAGCTTTTAAATGAACCCTTAATTATGTCAAACTTAAAATTTTCTGACTATGGTAAGGCAAGCTAAATTTGATTAAAACAATACCAAAATTAAAAGCTCACATGAAAAGAGTGAGTAGATTGTGCTGTTGATATAAAATTTCTTAAAGTAAAAACGATGGGTAATTAAATGCAAGAAATACGTTTATATTTGTATTCAAAGGTAACATGGTGTATTTCAAACCCACAATCATTAAATTTACTGCAAATGCTGCTTTCCATTATTAACAAGAGTTGCCATGTGCTGCATTGGTGTGTGGGTGGAATAGATTTTCACTTTTTGGCAAAAAAGTTTTAGATGCTGACTCGTCAAAGTTAAATCCGTGCCACTTCAGATCAAAATGTATTTTGGTATTAGTGAAGACCAGTTTCACTGAAAACTTTGATTCCTGATTTAATGGAAAATATGGAAAGTTCAATTAATTTGTGGAAATTAACAATCTCTGTGTCATGAATTTCTGTGGCACCATTTCCGGGCTCTATACATTTTATCACAAATCTACTTTGTTAGGTTTATAATTGTTATATGGTATGACGTTAACTCACAGATTAGAGCATGCATGCTTCATATTTTTACAATGTGATTAGAATTGTGACGTTCCTGGAGGTTAAGATTCTTTTGGAAGATACAGAAAAATACATTTTCCAAATTGATGCGCTTTTTTACATGAAACCATTCTTGAATGTGTATAGCATAATTGTGTTAATTATCTAGAATCAACTCACTTTGTGTAGTTTAATTGTAAAGCCTCATAGGGAAGTTAAAATGTGTGAATATGTGTTCTCTGCATTTCGTTATTTCATATTCTTTGATGTTGGTTGTTACTAACTAGTACACTTATATTGACATTAGCTAGACATTGATACTAGAAAATGCAAGGTTATTGAAATTTTATACAATGGTTAACAAATTTTTCTGTCAGTGGAACATATTGTGTGGTTTATTATGATGAGCTGCTTGTGTATTTGAACCTAAAAAAAGATAACTTGAAAAATATTAAGCATTCAAGATGGAACAGATGTTTTAGTGACTTGTAGTGGTAATTGTTATGCGTTGATAAAAACAACAATTTCTGTGAAGTAAAGTAATGCCTTTTCGTAATCACGAATTGTGTAGAGTAAAACAAACTTCAGTTTGAGTGACTGTGGAACATTATTCTCACGGTTTGTTAACTGTTTGTTTCATTGAGGTTATTAGCAGAAGGTTTTTATGTGTTGACAGCTTGAATTTTTCCCACAAGCTGTTGCAAGGTGTGTGCATTATATGTTCCGTTACCAAGATCGCACAATCAGTAATGATGTAATTGTATTAAGTGTTGATGAACTGAATTTTGATGAGTAGAAATTACTAATATCGTTGTCATAATGCATCTCTATTTTTCACTTTTCGCTTATTTGATAGTACAAGTTGCATATCATTAATGCTTATGCTATATACAAAACTTTTAATTAAATGATAATTTGGAAATAATTATTTACCAGCCACCGGTTTTCGTACCAATAGTCTTGTTAAACGTTTGTATAGTCGCTCAAAGAAACTAAGCTTTCAGAAGTAATTACAGTACCATACGAAAATTTTGTTTATATTATGTTGACATTAACAATGCCTTGCATGTTGTTGTAAAGTGTACAAGTTTGTGTATAAAAGTATTTAAAAATATACAGTATGAAATATATGATTTTATTTAAAAGCAATTACAAAAGATGTAAGCTTTACATGAATATAAAAACAAGAGATATGAATGAATACAAAGTTGATATCCTGCAAAGATATTGTGTATCTGTGGTGGCAGTGGTATTACATATCAAATCACTGAAAAGAAGCATACATGTTATTCATCTGTGATTTACTGCAACTGCAAGTTGTGTGTGTGTGTGTGTGTGTGGTGTGTGGTGTGTTGTGTGGCTGTCGTGTGTGTGTGTGTGTGGTCGTGGTTTGTGTGCTGCGTGTGTGTGTGTGTGTGTGTGTGTGCGTGCGTGTATGGGTGTAGTGTATGTAATTCGGTGATATGTATGTGTATGATGTATGTGTGGAGTGTGGTGTATTGGCCGTGTGTGTGTGTGTGTCGTGTTTCGTATTGCAGGGGGGTTGTATGTGCAGGACCCCATTTTGAATGGGGGGGGGCGGGGTGTACAGGGTCATATTTGCCGACTGGCATAAATAACTAGAAAACGCTCAATGATCGTAGCGCTCCATGCCGGCATACTGCAACATCATATTACGCAATTTCATTGTGGTACATTTATAACTGATGTCAAATAATTTGAACATTTCTCTGTGATTTATTTGTGATTTTGAATTTGTAAATTAGCATCATTAACTGATCTCGAAATTTTGTGATACAAGTTGTTGAAGCCCCACTAGCCTATCATATAAAAAACAGAGATGAATGGTTCAACGAAATGGAGGGAGAAGCAATTTTCTGTTATTTTTGGAAATCAGCATAAATTACATAATTAATTAATGGATGCGACAAGTTAAAATTCTGGTAGAGTTTATGTACCTAAGCTTACTCTACCAGATAAAGCACGACGGACGATAGGACGGAAGATACGGAAGACGGC
>JZLH01S0633782.1:10990-22617 GCA_001188425.1 Eucidaris tribuloides | reverse complement strand
GATACCAAAATCATTACAGGGGGACTTAAAGATGTTGGATAACAAGCAATTATATTTAGGGTTACATCATTGTCAATCTTGCGATGTAAAGATTGAATTCGGCCAATTTTCAAGCTCCCGCAAAAGCATGGTCTGCGTTCAATTTAAGAAAAATCAAACTTTTGAATTACTTCTGATCTTCAAATTTTGACAGATGAAACTATGTACTTTTAGAAAATATAAATATTCCGCAATCAACTTTTGCAACCCAACTCGACTATTTACCGCATTTACACGAAAACTGCCATTGCGACTTATTGATCGTTTTGTGGTTGAATTTTTACTTCTTGACATGTATTGAGCACACCAATAATTGGGAAATTCAAGCAGCAAGTACATACGACCAAGAGTAAAATGTACATGGAAGACTGTTTTTAATTATTGTACAAGTTGCAGGTCTATGTTCAATCAATCAATCAATCAATCAATCAATCAATCAATCAATCAATCAATCAATCAACCAATCAATCAATCAATCAATCAATCAATCAATCAATCAATCAATCAATCAATCAATCAATCAATCAATCAATCAATCGATCAAATCATCCATCAATTAATTAATCACTCATTGATTTATTTATATAAATGCCATGATAAAATAAAAAAAAATTGAAATACAGAAGCCTATAATTCGGTTAATAGAATGAAAAATCCAAAAGCCATGAAGCGAGGCTTGGACTGTGTACATGACAAACACACATTACAAAAATAAAAATAAAGAAGTTAAATACAATATTACTTTATTTACTACTACTACTACTACTACTACTACTACTACTACTACTACTACAACTACTACATATACTTCTACTACCTTGACCCTGTACAACATCAAGACTACACTGCTAGGTATTGCCCCCATATTTCCCTGTATTTCCCAGTATTACCTAGGTATTTCCCAGTATTTCCCGCCTGGGTGGGAAATATAGGTTGTCCCGGGAAATTGCCAACCCTGACACGAAGGGAAAATAATATTGACTTAGCTATATATCTATTTAATCTGTGGCTATCATATACTGTACAGTTAGTGAGTATAACCCTGAGAAATAATAAACACTACACAAAAAGTATAAGTTACCCCTTTTCAAAATGCCATAACTTTTTAACGAAATGGTTTTGAGGAAAATAATTTGGCAGGAGTATTTCTGCACTCATTGAAAATCTTCCATGTGAAAATGTATTTGATTTGTCAAGTCATCCGTGAGTGAGCACATATTAAAGGTATAAATGTCACTTTTCAAAATTCACAGGGGTCATTTTGGGGGATTTTTTTACACAGGAATTCTGTTTCTGATGAACGATTTAGCGCTATTTCGGTTAATCATCTATCGTTTGACGCCCTTACAACTTCCCAGACACTTTTCACATATTTTAGATTCGGTGTGCTCAATTTAAAAATTTGCATCATTCCTAAATTTTGAAATTGTAAAATCCATTAAATTTATTGAAAAATTGAAATTGGATTTTTTCCGCAAAAAGTATCAGCAGATGTTGTACAAACAAAAGAGGTTACACCCATGTCATGGTTGAGTGAGCACACCTAATCAATAAATAAAAAATACAACTTTTTACAGTTATTTTGTCATGATAAATGACTCCTGTGACTTTTGAAAAGTGAAAATTTTGCATTCAATGCATGCTCACACAAGCATGACCTCACGGATCAATTCCATGTTTACACAAAAGTTAGGCAATGAGTGTAAAAACACCCCTTCCAAATTTCTCTGCTAAAATTTGTTTCGTTAAAAAAAAATATGGTATTTTGAAAAAAACAGGGGTAACTAACTTTTTGCGTTGTGTTTAGATTAGAATGTGTTGAATAATGGGAATTAAAGAGTTAACTTTTACTGCACTGCACATGTATACACTGAACTGCAGTACGATAATATTGGAAACCTACTGCAAATAATGGTGTGTAAAATTGTCCAATGTAGATGCCCAAATCGTGTTAAACTTCAACACCCTTGGTGTTAAATGTAATATGCTTGGTATTTGAAGTACTTCGTGCGGTGTTAAAACAAACCCCAATGTGTTTAATTTAACCCTACATCCCTTTATATATTGTGTACCAGATTTTACAGTAGATTTTACACCCCAGATTTTACAATGTAACAGATATAGTACAGCATGAGAATTGGTGTTATTTCATATATCGAGATAATTTACCAGATATAAATTTGATAATTTCATTAAGCTAGAAATCCTGACAAATAATTACACCTTAACCTAATGAGAGTAACATCAACCTCGATAACAGAAAAATAAAATCAAGTACATTTGTTGCCGCTTATATATAATATTAGTACAAAGTTGGTCTTATTTTCATTCAATGAACTTTGATGAGCTCTTGGTAGGTCAGACAACGACAACATGCATATTGTTAAATAAATATACTGTACACCAATGTGCTCAATTTAATAGCAAAAGCTTGCATATGTCGAAATCTAAATGTTAAAGAAGTTACTTGTAAACAACACAATTACAGGTAGGACGTAGAATAAAATGGTCACTGTTTCTACACTTTCAGTACGGGCACGAACATCAATACGTAGAGAGTCAAACAATAGCAAAACACACTAATAAATAGAAAGACACACACATTCACACACAACTGAACAAACAATAGAGAATAAAAACGAGGTAACCTGCCACGTTGTCATGTATTCTCCCCTTTATCTAGTACTAGGTGTGAAAAATAAGATTTGTAAAGTTTGGTATTTAATAACACAAACACTATACACCAGATTATACTGGCAATGCGTGTAGTTGCAGCTGAATAATGAACATGTTTGGTGGAGCCCGTGGAGGTGGTTTCAATAAGATATCAATATTCAGTTTTAAGCAATTCATGCGTATTCAAAAACTATAGGGTTCCGATTTTGCTCAATATCCAGTCCCCTGTACAAAATTGAAACTTAGCAGAAATCAAATGGTGTGTGTGAGAGTGCATGTCTTGTCCCCACACAATAGAAATAGATAACCACTGTGGATATCGCACATTGGAAACTCTGGTATGCCAGTTTCTCATCTGGGTCCAGGGTAGATAAATGTTTTATTAATATTCATAAGTAAGTAGCCTGGCGTCTGCTAGACTTTATTCACTATCCACAGCCATCATCTACTGCTATTGTGTGGGGACTAGACACACACTCTCACACACACCATTTGGTTTCTGTAAATTTTCAATTTTGTACAGGGGACTAGATATTGAGCAAAATCTGAACCGTAACTTTTTAAATAAGCATGAATTACTTAAAACTGAACGTTGACATGTTATTCAAACCACCTCCACCAAGAATGTTCACCATTCAGCTGCAACTATACGCGGTACCAGTATAATCTGGTGTATAGTTTTTGTGTTATTAAATACCAAAACTTGACAAATCTTAGTTTTAACACCTAGTACTTATATAGATTATGCTGCACAATACAATTCAATTATACTATTACATACACAACATAGATATACGAATAAACAAATAAATAACTTTCCCGTTACAGTCATAATATATACAAAAATCATTTGAATTAGGCCTATAATATTGAGATAGTAGAGTAAGTATATGTAATAATGCATTATTCATTGGTCTTGCAGAAAAATACTGTCTAGTTAGAAAATGAAGACTGACTTTGATAGGAAAACAAAACTTAATGATGTTATTATTGGTATTATTATTTTCATTATTTTAGTTATTATATTTTTAAATTGTTACCACATAATATGTTAATTGGTTGGTTGTTAAATTTCAAGTTCAAACTATTATTTCAGCCTTTAATCGATATGGTTCGAAGCCCAATCAATTACGTCACAAAAACTAACGAACACGTGTCCAGTAAGTGATTCTTGTGAGACCAAAGCTCCACGCGGCTGAGGGTCCGAGATTTCGCGAGATCGAGAGATCTTTTACTCAGAAATGACTACAATCAGCCCCTGTTCAGCTCTACTGATAATACAGGACAACCCTTTGTCGATTACACGTCGTTATTCCGAAGATTCGTTATTCCAAAAGTTCATTTTCTACGTTTCGTTATTACGAAGGATCAAATACTACATACTAGATTTAGATTAACGGATCCTATTTCATTTTCTGATTAACGAACCATCAGCTACAGATGTAGCCTATAGTAAATTTGTGTGTTCGGAACAACAACCTTCGTAAGTTTAGAATAACGAACTGCATCCCTTCCGTCAAGCGTTAATTGCCAATTGAGGTAATTCAAGATTGAATACCTCCTTCTTCACCGGGTGCATATACGAGCTGATACGAGGCGTTACTGGGGCGTTTACCGCGCATCGGTTGACGTCTGAAAGAAACAAAAAAGTACAGCATTTTAAGAGATACTAACCAAAAAGACACTGGAAAGCAATCCAAAACTCCATAAAGAATTAACTTTAAAAAAAAATAATATTTAGAAAGATTAGTGGAAATGAGAATAGAGTCCAGGAAATAATACGGAGGTTATGTAGTTTTTTTACCTCAGCGTTCAGGCAGATCATTGAATACAAAATTCAGTTGAAACAATAAATTGACAAATAATAGAGATGAGATGACACAGTCACGAAAGTCTCCAAATTATCTTTCCTTTATTTATGTGTCATTCGTGCAAAATTTGTTTGTGCTCCCTCCTCCCTGGTAAAAAAAAATCCCGGTTTCGCCACTGCTAATCACTGTTCTTGTCTTAAATGAAGCATTTTACCCTCCTTTGACAAAAGTATTGCAACAAACACTATTACGCATGAATTTTGATTTGAAGGGGCCTATTTATAATGATGTCTTAGTGAAGTTAATATTGGAAAATAACAAATGATTTCAAATGATTTCAATGAATATTATTTCTGCTTTCTTCTCCAAGGCGGAGAGCTTATCTAATGCAGGCGCACCCACAACAGAGGGGCTGAAATACAAAATTCATACTTTTTTTCGACTCCCTATAGGGGTGGGTGTTTAATTCACGCTAACATCTTAATTCTGTTTTATATTTCCCGTGAAACGGTTTTGATGGTTTGAAAAGACTTCCAACAAACAAAAATGCCAATATATTACTCTGAACAGGTCTCAGAAAGAAGACCGCACCAGGCGAAGAAGGAAGTGCATCCTATCTTCATGATACAGTGGAAGGAGGATACCCCTCATTATTTTAGACAGGATTTCTTCAAGTTATAATGTCTAATAAGGTGGTTTAGTATTGCAAACATCCTATTTACTGTCATGTGACTTTTCATTACATTGGATATACTGATGTGGATGAAGGCCACCATCCTTAATTAGTAGCCGGATCCTCGTTGCCATTGTCTTATAAAGATAGGAGGCGCTTTCTTCTTCGCTGGATGTTGTCTGCTTTCCGAGACCGCTTCCGAATAATAGGTAGGCAGTTTTTGTTTGTTGGAAGTTTTTCAAAACCATCAAAACCGTTTCAAGGGAAATATAGAACAACATCACAGCATAAGTCATAGTTTATTCTGAACTTATTTATTTAATTATACGCTCTATTGATTGTGCATAATAAGCCTTTGTTTTAGGGTTCTGTTTTTTGTTCTGGGACGCACTGTAGTGTCGTGACAAAGCGATGCAGGGGCGTGCCACTCAGCAGCCCGAGGAAGGGGCACAAAGTGAGATAGGTGGACAATATTTTAGCAGAATGTTGATGAGATGTTGGGCAACACAGTGGCATGGGTGGTGGATCGATTGACGTTGCTTCGTGGACGTGGCTGTCACAGTCTCGTTTCTTTCTAGTCACACCTCGTAGTTTCTGATTTGGAATATGACGCAAAATAAACACCCTTTGGTTTCAGGCAACAAGACGTCATATCACTCTCTCGGCGATCTGATCTTTCCTCAGCTTCGCTTCGGAAGGATATAGCTACATCCAGATTGCCTCGGAAGTGATAGATCGTCCCATCACCTTCACCAACGGAAGTTATTTGCTTAATAATAACATCATTAGTACCCCTTCAACTGAAAATGCATGTGTTATACTGTATGTTACAATACTTTTGGCCAGGGGCGCAAATCCAGGGGGACAGGGGAACCCCCCACGATTTTGAAGGTGGGGACACACTATATCAAATCGCCCCCCCCCCCCCCCACGAATTTACATCTGTGCATAATGTCTGTGACTGTGGTTTGGCTAGTAATTTGGCAGGTAAAACATTTTGGCGGGCAAAAAATGGTTTTGGTCGTCGTTGGTCCCTTGCCCCCCACTTGTTAGAAGTTGCTTGGCTAGTAATTTGGCTAGTACAAAAAAATGGCAGGCAGGTCCCTGCATGTGATGCCCCCCCCCCCTTTCATTTTAAAAATGGATTCGCGCCCCTGCTTTTGGCACGCTGAGGGTATTTACCTGTACACATATGCTGCGATTGATAGTACGGCGACCACAACTATTAGATAAACGCAATATGGCCAGGAACATGCGATCTGGAATTATCGACGCACATCTCGCCATTAAATCCACAATCTGGTACCGCTAGGGGTGGAGCTCCGCCCTGCCACGGGATGACTGCGCCATTTATGGGTTGATAAACCTGGAAATATGGTAGATTTATTTGCAGAAACTATACGGTGTCAAAATGTGAGGCCAGTTGGTACTGTAAGAGGACAACCCCGACGATTTCTAAAATAACACCAAACTCGTTAATCATAGCACGTCAGAGTAATTAAATTCAAAGAAACCGCCCCGACCCCCCCCCCCAAGAAAAAATAATGACACCAGTTTTAATTTCTTGGTCATGTTGGTGTAGTTCTCTGGAAATACCGTTAAAACAACACCCCAATTCGGCATGTCGGTGGTTACTGAATATAAATTACATATTAAGAAAAATCAGTGAAATACCGGCAGTCACCATTGCTGTTATAACCACCATAATCATTATCATCACCATTTTACCTAATTTAATCGTGATAGATACTGCCGTCTCCATTGTCATCATCAATCTTACATGTGTCTGAATGAAACACATATACATATAATCACCGCTGCCTGTACTGGTAATCCTTACTGTAAAACACACGGGCAACGTCAGACCAACCAACCCCCAACTAACCACCAACCAAACAACCAACCAACCAACCAATTAACCAACCAAACAGCCAACCAGCCAGCCAGCCAACCAGCCAGCCAGCCAGCTGTTTTTAATCAACCTGATTGCTTCTGAATGATATTTTTCAGTGATTTGTGACTTATTTTCTACACCCAAACAAAACTTACAAAGTCCGCAACGTTAACACGACTGAAATTTAAAACTCCCAGGACCGTGGACATCACTAGAAACATTTAAAATATATATCTACCCTACTCACTCCTTTACCCACTCCTTTTGAACAGTCGCATTGAAAAAAAAAATCATGAACAAAGCAGTGTACACTCACCAGATTTGAGACGTTTTTCAAGCACGGATCTATATCCTGTATGGGAAAGACACAAGGTACGACCATGGATATCAAATACGGATAGATCTAAAGTTTTGATTAAGCATTATTTCAATTATTGATAAAATTGGGATCTAGGACTATACTCTATCGGAAACCTACTCCCCTGGCGACGTTTCCCACCTGATAATTCCCCAAAGATCAACTCACTCGAAGGACCACGTTTTACTCCAGAGGACGAGTCCCATAGGAGGACAACTCCCTTTAAGGACAATACCCCAAGTATACGCCCCCAATTTAAAAATGTACCCAGTTTTAAAACGAAATCTGAGTTGTCTTGGGAGAGTTATCCTCTGGGGGAGCCGTAATCTGGAGAATTGTCCTTAAAGGAAGGGAGCCAGCAACTAACAGGCAACGACTACCTAATTCATTTTTTTGCTCGCCAAAACTTTTTTTACCCGCCAAATTACCAGCAAAATTCCCGTTATTTTTATTATCCAAATCCCAGGTAAAGAATTTTGCACGCGTTCCAGTGATTTCAAACACCCTCCTTTTGAAGAAAAAAGGGGGTGTTTTCGGGGGGAAAGGGATGTTTGGGGGATGTTAACATCCCCCTTTTGCCCTTTTTGCAAAAGAGGGGCGTTTGAACACCCCAAACACGCCCCTGCGTACGCGTATGCCCGAAACCATAAAAGTTATTTTTTTATCGTAAAATGAGTATGAAAGAAACTTTTCCGCACTTACAGTCGTGTCAGTGTCAAGTGTGATAGTTGCAACAGGTCGCATCACGTACCCATAAGGGTTTACATTAAGGGGTAATTGTTTGAGTGCCACAACGGTCATGTCGGTATAAGCGTCTCCGTTCTCATCGATGAATTTCGGTCGTCCCGTTATACCTGTGGACAGAGATACAAAACTACATGTCGGACACACATTTTCGAAGGTATATGGTCTATAGGGCCGTGAAAATATTGTGTTGTGGAACTTGAGGATGGGTATCCCGGGACCATTCAATGTGTTTGAAATAATCATCTGTCAGCACCCCCCCCCATAAAAGATATAAGTATATATAAATAATTAAATAAATACACACATACATACATAAATAAATAAATGAATGAATGAATGAATAAATAAATAAATAAATAAATAAATAAATAAATAAATAAATAAATAAATAAATAAATAAATAAATAAATAAATAAATGAAATAAATCACAAACAACCACACGCTAAAAAAAAACGAAATCCGTAAGTGGTCCGTTTTTCGTGTGTGTGTGTGTGTGTGTGTGTGTGTGTGTGTGTGTGTGTGTGTGTGTGTGTGTGTGTGTGTGTGTGTGTGTGTGTGTGTGTGTGTGTGTGTGTTGTTTTTTTTGGGGGGGGGTAATGGGACATTTGCACAAAAAAAACACCCTTATTTAAAATCTTAAAGTATTTCATTCAAATTTTAATTATACATTTCCCTTTCGTAGCATTTTCAAATCAATTATATTTACAAAATCAGTTTCATATTATTACATAAATTTTAGCCCTTGTGGCGGCTAAAATGTAACATTAAACTCTGTGTCAGGGACACAGACAATTGTATTACAATTAACCCAGGTGTGTTCATCAAAAATACATAATTATTTCAGTTCGTGATTCATGGCAAACGTTTCTGATTACTGTCGGAGACGTTTCGTGAATACCAGTTAAAAAGATCTCTAATGGTCAAAAATGATTTGACAATCATGTCATGTTTGGTCTCCTCCGTAGTCATTTTGACATCTATATTGGACCAACATAGCTACGGAATTAATCATTTTCAACTTACTCTTAAGCCGCTCGCAGAGTATTCTTTTTACGATCTCTGCCCCATCTGTGACGTAATGACCATTTGCCAGAGTTTCGTTTAACGCTGGTGCATACACGTTGTATACAGCATCATATAGGAAGGCGGCTTCAATGGAGATCTGATTGCGATTAAATGAAAAACAAATAAGGCTAGAGACAACAAATACCAGCTTGTACAAATAGGTGAAAAATACTCGTAAATATGCATATTTTACATAAAGATATAAAAATATAATAATAATGATAAAATGTTCACGTAATCACGTGTAAATTTGCATAATTTAACCCAACAGACTTGACCTGTTACTAAGGGATTGCTTCATAATCATATACAAGTACACAATTAATTATTTCCTGCAAATAAGCTACCTTCCAAAAGTGTAACAATGTTCTTTTTGTGATTTTGTTACATCTTTTTAAAAGATAAGAAAACATGTTCATGTTTCTTAAAAGTGTATCGTGTCTGTGCGTACGCGAGAACCCCGCGTGTGGGTGTGCGTTTGTGAATGCTGTAAATATTGGACCTTCATTAAGATTTTCATTTCATTTCATTTTATTTAATTTATAGTTGTTTCTGCATGCATGGTACAAATAAATACAAGGATCAAGTCATCAAAAACTATACAATACGTAATTAAGGCACAATACGCAATATCAAATGCAGAAATTGAAATAATAGAGTAACATACCACCATGCAGGAGGATGGACAAATAGAAAAGCAACATCTAGGCTTAATTTGGGAACCCTCGGTTTTACTCATTAATACACGTTACAAAATAAAAGCAAGTACCTGTAAATAGGAGGAGGAGGAAAAGAAGCAGAAGAGAAGGAGAAGAAGAAGAAGAAGAAGAAGAAGAAGAAGAAGAAGAAGAAGAAGAAGAGAAGAAGAAGAAGAAGAAGAAGAAGAAGAACAGCAGCAGCAACAACAAAAACAACAACAAAAAAGGAGAGGGAGAAGAGGAGGAAGACGCGATTGGGAGGAGAAAATAAGCAAAATAAGTAGGAATCGGTGGAGAAGGAAGGAAGGGAAATGGGGGAGGAAAAGGAGAAGCAGAAGACGATGAAGAAGAAGAAGGAGAGGAGGAAGAAGAGAGGAAGGAGGAGAAGAGAGCACACTGTCCTTCGAGCTATACGAATCGCGGCTAAAACACACAAAAAAGGATTAATTACTGGTTCATCTCATTGCAAGTACTTACTGCTGAAGATGTTACGTTTTCATAATCGTATCTGAAGTGAAACGGTTCCTGTTGAAGATTCCGATAAACGGCCATTCTGAACGCATCATAGCTGGAGCCGCCGGTCTCCTCAGAAGCAAATATCGCCAACATTGAGCGATAGTAAGTTACAACATCCGGTGAAGGATGACGAAAATACGGATCTTCAACAGTTACAAAAAAAGAAGAAAGAAACATAAATCCAGAAACGATATCACTTGACGTTGGTTGAGAATATAAATGATAATCTTATTTACCCAGGATAGCCTCTTCAGAGTGAGAAGGATATTACCTCTAAACCTTTTAGCAGAAATATTTTTTTTTTATACTGTACAAACCTTATGACATTGACATCCGTTCCCTTACGAAGGGTTTAGAATTTAGAATTGACCGAGGACCATTTCTTCTTTATCTCATCGACTTGTCTAAAGTCAATACACAAAAGAGTCCGTTGAGTAAAATATCAGTGGCCATTTTCTTTTCAATTCAATGCGATGTGGACACGGGCGTCGATCCTGGGGTGGCACCCCAATGAAAATATTAGGGGGGAGGGAACATATCAATTTGCCACTTCCAATAATTTTGACAACTTTAAAAATTCATAATATGCAATGCAAGGATATGTTTAAAAAGTATTGGAAGCACTATAAAAAACATTAAACTTAGCATAAAACACTATTAAACATACAAAATTGTCTAATTTTGTATTTCGATTTGGCGTGCGGAGCACACCGAAAATTTTTGACATTTTTGTCATTTTTGCCCCCCCTCCCCATCCGAAAAATGGATCGACGCCTCTGGATGTGGATGTAAACAGTCAAAACGGTAACCCGTCTCATCGAGTACCGTTTACCATTAACACACCGAGTGCGTGAGGTTAACTCAAACATGGTGTATTGACCCAAACCAGACTTTAGAGGGATGACTAGGTGTGTAATATTCGGCGCAAAATCTGTATGTTGTTACACCAAGTGCATATCCACGGCCAATCGCAACAAGCTATCTCCTCGAGATGTTAACTTCTGGCGATTGGCATCTCTGTCAACACGACTAGTAATGGTCCAAAGGAGCCTCGTGAAACCACAGTTGTTGGTAGCTTCAGTAGATATGACGTTTAGAGAGGTATTTGGATTGAGAACTGTATGAATTAATTTGCTAAAAGCATTATTT